>JAODAL010013944.1:0-89269 GCA_025379985.1 Phyllomedusa bahiana
TTTTCCAGGATTCCTTGTATATATGAAACATTTTAAGCTAAAATTGCAGATTATTGGAAAAAAATGTTTTTTAATTTTCACAGCCTTATGCTAAAAAAAATTTGTGAATCACCTGTGGGGTCTATATACTCAATGCACCCCTGGATATATTCCTTAAGGGGTGTAGTTTCCAATATGCGGTCTATTTAGGGGTGTTTATTAAGTTTTAGCACCTTAGGGTGTCCCCAAACCTGAAATGGCGCCTAAATAAAATCGTATTGAAAATGAGACCCCAGAGTATAGTAGGTGCTCCTCCTATTCTGGGGCTTATGGTTTAGCCAAATAATGCACTAGGGCCACATATGGGATATCTCTAAAAACGGCAGACCTGGGGGAATTGATATTAAGTTGCATTTACCTAGTCACATTTACCGTATTCCAGTGAATAATGGATAAATATTGAAAATCTGCAAAAAAAGTGAAATTTTGAAATTTCACCTCCACTTTGCTTTAATTTCTGTGAAATATCTGAAGGGTTATGAAACTTCCTAAATAGTGTTATCAATACTATAATCGGTCTAGTTACTCAGATGTCTTATCTTATGGGGGTATCTTACCTGCAGGCCCATCAAAGCCACGGCAGAACTGGAGTGGTCCCTAAAAAAATGTATATTGCAAATTTTCTTGAAAATGTGAGAAATTACTACTAAATTTCTAAGCCCTCTAATGTCATAAAAAAAAAAAAGACATTTAAAAAATGATGCCAACCTATAGTGGACATATGGTAGATGCTAGTTATAAACTATTTTGTGGTGAATAATTATCTGTCTTGCATGCAGAAATTTTGCAACTTTCAAAATCGCAAATTTTTTCACAAACAAACAAGGATTGTATGGATAAAAATTTCTTACTAACTTAAAGCACAATGTGTCACGAGAAAACAATCTCTAAATCACATGGATAGGTAAAAGTGTCAAAAAGTTATTCTTACATAAATTGACATATGCCAGATTTCAAAAATAGGGCTGTGTCAGGAAGGTCAAAACAGGCTAGGTCCTTAAGGGGTTAATCTGGAATTTATACTAAAAGTCCCAATGTGGACAGGGACCAATGTGAATAATGAGAAATTGACAAATTCTCTATATACTGTGGAATATAGCGATGATATGTGAAAAAATATGTATATTTATATATCATTTTTTTTACATAGCACATTATAATAAAAACATTAGAACGATACCAGCTTGCCTCAAGTTATAATGTGAAAGCAAGTACTAAGATGTTCCTGCTCCTAGAAGTTTAACTTTAAGATCCTAGACTTCAATAGAATAATTGCAATAGGATCCCAAGATATTATGCGCTATTTGTAGGACCTTCTCTAGCCTACATGCTACTACACTCTCTGAGCTCACTATTATTATTTCTCTTTTCTCTCCCAGAATCAAATGTAGCTCACGAATATTTAAATTCCTTTAAGAAACTTGTTTTTTTAACACAAATGAAAGCAGTTTACTAGACATGGAATCCAAACAATATCCAAGCAATTCTGAAAAGATTTTGAAGTGTACAATTCATACTTTTTGATATTTTCAACCATTGCTATTCCTGATACATGTACACAATATGTGACTATAGTTATGCTTTGCATGTACGAGTTATTCAAGCTTTACTCTCAACACTGAGGTGTTGTAATTCCAATAGTACAAGTTTGATAATTCTGAAGTTTATGTATTAATTGTACATCAGAAAAAGAGGAAAAAAAAGGAACAAACTTGATTTTTTTGTACAAAAAAAAAATATATAGAACAACTGTCACATCTATATGCTGGAAGTATGAGGAGAATTTCAACTTCTACCAGATCAAAATGCTGCAGACTTCATAGTTTACAATCTGAACTGATGTCTTATTTTAATGATATAAAATCCCTGGAAAAGTATTATTATCATACTAAAAAATAATAAAAACAGAAATTTTCTGTTCCACAAAAACAGCTGATAAATCAATTTACCAAAACTGTGAACAAAATACAGAGCTGGAATTGCCACTACTTAAATTATGTTAGGGTGCTTTCACACGGTGCGGTTTTGATGCGTTTTTTTGGATGCGTTTTTTGTGCAGGAAGGCACAACAATTAATGACATACATTGTTGCACAAAAAATGCATAAAAAAAAACGCATCAAAACCGCACCGTGTGAAAGCACCCTTAAACAAACTGAACACTAATTTGTGAGACCATAAATAGCTCTGCCTTTTCATTTGCTTGTAAGTAGTATAATAAAACACCTGGCATAGCATATTTTAACTATTCTTTAACATATCTATCTAGCGTCAATATTTAGGGCTTATATTATTTTTTATTAATGTTTTCTCTCTGCATGTACTAATGTTATATAAACAGCATGTCCTTACAAATAATTAAAGTCTACAAAAAATACGTAATGCAAAGAGTTTTTTAGCATCTTTTTCACTAAAGGTATGAACAGTAAGGTATTGTATTTTACAATTGGATTATAAAGAATATACATGAAAAAATACATCTAAAAATGGAGGTTTTTAGCTAATAGAAATTTAATGGTAATTTGTAACTCTTAATAGATATCCTACATCCTACATTGACCAGATACAACTTTTTCAGTATCTGTAGCACTGTTTGGTGACATTAGTTTCTCTGTCTTTTATTCCTACTCATGCATACACATACATAATGAGCTGACTATTTGGGAAGGGAGTATAAGGCAGCTCCTGCAGTGGTCAGTTTGCTTTGAGTCTGAGAGTCAGGGGGTTTTGTGTTTCTTTGACTCTGGATGGTCCATGGCCAGCCGAGATGTCCCAGGGTGGCATCACAATGAATATGAATAGGGCTTCTTGCTTAATGGGACAGTCAAAGCGTACCGCCCTGAATAATGGCACGTCATCCTAACAAGACCATTATAGATAGGAGGGCTTCTTTTGTCTGTCTCCTCTGTAGTAGCTCTATAAATGATCCGGTTTTCAGTCTGTGTGCAGTGCATTCACAGCTCACATTGGCTATCTGGAGGCTAGAAGAGACTAAGGGAGAAAGTCTTTTCCTCATCATCAGTGCTTACAGAGAAGAAAGAACATCAACGATTTCTGCTCCCACTTATCTTCTGAAAAGTTTTATCCAGGCCTAAGAAACCTGACTCCAAGTACTGAGGAAAATGAATTCTGATTCCAGCTCAATTTCCAGCAGAGCATCATCTCCTGACATAGATGACATGTATCTCAGAGGCCAACACCATCACCTCCAGGACAGCAGAATGAACTCTGTTTCCTCTACCCAGAATGACATCATGCAGAAGATGTCAGAGGAACTTCTCACAAGGCACAGTTCTAGAGGAGATGGGGTAAGCAGCAAATATAAAATTAAGAAGCAACTGTCAGACCAAGATGTACAGAAGCTGAGGCTGAAAATCAATGGCAGGGAGCGCAAAAGGATGCATGACCTGAACCTTGCCATGGATGGCCTGAGGGAAGTCATGCCCTATGCTCATGGGCCGTCAGTGAGAAAACTATCCAAAATTGCTACTCTTCTGCTTGCAAGAAACTACATTTTGATGCTTTCAAGTTCACTGGAGGAAATGAAGAGGCTAGTGGGAGAGATCTATGGGGGCCATCACTCTGCATTTCACTGTGGGTCTGTGGGACATTCAGCCACTCATCCAGTTCAACCCAATGCCGTCCATCAAGTGCATCCCATCCTGGGCAGTGCAGCATCCTGTAATAATGCGTCCATCCTTTCTGGATCACTACCAGGAATTGGCAGTATCAGACCTACACATCCACTGCTGAAAACTACATCGACCCCTCCACTGCCACTTGGCAGTAGTTTTCAACACTGGGCAGGCCTTCCTTGTCCTTGTACTATCTGTCAGATGCCACCACCACCTCAGCTGTCTAGTCTGTCGGGAAGCCTGCACAGGATCACTGCAGAAGTCAAAGACTCGCTGAAATAATAATTCCAATGATAACAGGATTTTTAGATAATTTGATATATCTGCATAAATCTATAAATGTATAAGTGTGCTGTATTGTGGTTTCAGGAACACTCAGACATGATATCATGGTTGTATGCATGCTTCTTTCATTTACTGCACCCTTTGAAACTTTTCAGCAAGGTAAAGTTTAGTTGAATACACTGTTTTATATGTAAATGTTTAATGTAAATATATTCAGGGATTATACTGTAATTATTCATTACATTTGTGAAGCTTGTACTATATGTGTATAATGTCATTTCAGAGAGCTGGAGAGAACCATGCATGCTAGGAGTGAGTCTTGTAAAGACATTTGCCTGGCTACCAAGCATATTTCCTTGTAACAAGGATTTTATTAATGTGACTGTTCACATGTATAGAAACTGGTCAATGCATTTACCATTACTGTGACAATTATCTTTTTATTTTGTGTACAATTTGCAATTGTATTGTTGCATTTTTGCTAATTTTCCTCATTGTTGGCCATGTAGTTCTTATGCATTTGGTGTAATCTATTTTGTTAGGCCTCAAAGAGAGTGTGTAATTTTATTTTTTTATATATACTCAAGATGTACGGATATATTTATTAGAAACTTGCTTTGTTTTGAATAAAAATATTTGCACTGGAACATTGTATTTTTTTGTTCTTTATTATTGAAACCTAAAATTAAGGCTTAAATAATACTTTTTTCCCATGTTCACATGTTATTTTTTTATTTTTTATTTATTTTATTTATAATGTGCAATAAAAATTCCTTCTTATAAGTTTATTTCACACACAAAATAAATAATACATATTGAAGAATGTAGTAATTTTTAAGTTTCATGTATGATTTTGGATTCTAAGGTGATAAAGCTTTTGATTAATATGCTTTTAATCTATAGATTAATGGAATTGTAAACCTATGATGACATTGGGTCAAAATAGATCCAAACATTTGTATAAAGCATTAGGTATTTAATGAGCTCATTATTCACACAATAAAGTGTCACCTTGCATTTGCTTAAACCGCATGTGATAAGTGTATATAAATGTATAAATCAGGCAGTACAGCTGGAGACAGATGGATATGCAGAATAAATGTTTTGATCAAATTAAGAAAGGAGTTTATCAAAAGATGGTGATAATTATGTAACATCCTCCAGATGCCATAGTAAACAATGACATAAAATAATTCTAAATGCAGTGAGTATGAATGAAATGTGCAAAGCAAGTACTAATTAAACTTCTTGCATTTAATGAAGCCAATATTTTTTTTTTCATTTTGTAAATTTCAACATGCAGTACAGCATCTAATACAAATCTGAGCAACTAATTTTAATCTTGTTAGTGGATCCAACTATCTATCTATCTATTTATTATCTATCTGTCTGTATATCTATCTATTTATCCATCCAAATATCTCATATCTATCTATTATAAAACTATTCATTTATCTATATATATATATCTAAAATATATGTGGTTATCTATTATCTAGCTGCATATCTATTATCTCCTTATCCAACCATCCACTAACCTATCTATATCTATATCTATCTATCTATCTATCTATCTATCTACCTATCTATCTATCTATCTATCTATCTATCTATCTATCTATCTCTCTCTGTCTGTCTATCTATTCAAACATCCACTCATCTATCTCTCTATCTCTCTCTCTCTCTATCTATTCAAACAACCATGAATCCATATTTTTATCTATCTCTTACTTTCATTATTTTTTCTTTCTATTTATCTTTCTTTACTTCTTTCTCTCTTTCTTTCCTTTCTTCCTTCATTCCTTCCATATTTCTTCATATCATCCCTCTAGCTATGAGTACACGTGCACCAGTTTCTATCTGACATAGCAGCCTCCTCCTATTCAATTTCAGGCGATATATATAGATATATATATATATATATATATATAATATATATATATATATATATATATATATATATATATATATATATATATATATATATTCTAGATATATAATATATATATACAGATATATATACATATATATATATATATATATATATATATATATACATATATATATATACACACACACATATATATATATATATATATATATATATATATATATGTATATATATATATAATATAATCAAATAACATTTCCAAAATCTGCTGTAAGTGGTGCAGATTTACAAAAGAAGCACCATTTATTTATTTATTAAACAAACAATGCTTATCACACATGCTTCTCATTGTATTATGTTATACTACTATCTTTAGAAATTCACAGGGATCTAGCATTAAATTGAATAGTTGAAAAAACTGCACTTACACAATTTCTATGAATTTTCTGTTTTTATGTTATTAACATTTGAAAGTGCATTTTCTACTTCAAAGATCTGTTGACAAGCCCATATGAGCTCAGATCAGATGTGTAGGATATATTGCTTGACATATATCCTTGCAATATTTTAGTGAATGTGAGACACTTTACAAATACACCAGTACACCATTTTTACCACACAGAAAGAACAAAATCAAGACAGAAAACAGCCTTGGTAAAATATATACTGCACATTAACTCATTTGTGCAAGGAGATTTGAATAGACTCTGTAAGACCTCATTTTAAATATTAAGACATATATAGAACTGTATCGCTGTATTGGATTTGTCGTGGTAGCTAGAGAAGGGAGTGTTGAAAAATTGCAAAAAAATCCTTTCAAATTTGAGTTCAAATTGAGGATTTTTCATATTCTGCATGCATTGCCTGCTGTGGATTAATTATTTATTTGGATACACAGTTTACACAGTCTCACCACATATGAATTTTCCCCAGATACTCCAAATCTGTGTGAACATGAGCACTACAAGTAGTCGGAGTAGGAAAGTGAAAGGCTTGCGTACTTTGCATATGGCAGGTCAGCAACAAGAGAAACACCTCTCCCTCCTGTCCTCTCCACATCAGTAGATATCACTACTGAAGGGAAAGAGTCATTTCATGGGGATCTCTTTGATTGCATAGATATTACAGACCTCTAAAGTAAAGCGCTAACCCACACCAAGGGGAATGTAGTATAACATGCCAGCCGGCCAAATGATATAATACAATATAAGGACAGGACAGGTCTGCCAGGGTAAGAGCTGCTAGATGTTACTGGCACTCTGCTGTGGTTCAACTCTTGGTTTCAGCCAATGCAATAGAGTCTTGATAAATTAGCTTACACATATGGAGATTAGTTGGTTATACCAGACAACACCTTTCAACCTTATTACCAATTAAAGAAATAATTAAGGCCAACTCATAACATGGAAATTTGTAAGGGACTTGAAAAAGGATAAAAACTAAAGAATAATTCAGCACAGTGTTAAAAGAATAAATAGTAATAGTTTACTGAAAGAGTAATGGATGCCTAAAACCAACTTCCAGTAGAGGATTGCAATACAAAGCCTTTATGAATCTATTGTAATCAAGTCATTATATACCTTAATAGCAGGCTGAAATTACTTGTTAACAACAAAGCAACAACAAATCCTACTTATAAAAGATAAATGGGCGTAGGTTAAGCCCCCAGTAAAAAGATAATATACTGCCCGATTATACAAATAACTAACATAAGAACCAAACCACAACAAAGGTATAACACTCGAGCCAAAGTAAAATATAACTTTTATTATAAATCCTTAATACTACATCAAAATAGATATGGTGAATACCCTAACAGCAAAGCCCTATAGGAACCCAAAAGCATCTATACTGCCTATAATGGCTTGATTGACAGCCCGCAGGCCATATGTTTTTACAAGCTAAATCTAGTATAGTATTATGTGAGATTTTAATGAGCATGCTATGCTTGGATTACTCTTCATGACAATTACCATACAGGGAGCGCTATAATTTTAGTTTTTGTTGGATTTTAAACAATCCAATACAAGCATGAGGATGTAATGCCCAGATGACTTTTCACTACAGTTCACATAAAAGGGGGGTGCTATATCCTAAGTTTTTACATTATGCATAACTTATCAATATCGTGCTATGCCCAGATGACTCTTCATGGCATTTAATATACAGGGAGCGCTATAACTTCAGTTTTAACATGATTTTTCAACATTGTGCTATGATCTGAAGACTCTTCATGACAATTCACAAATAGGGATTGCTATAAATTCAGTTTTTCTTACATTATACAAGATTTCTCAACATTGTGCTATGCCCAGAAGACTGTTCACATCAATTCAAAATGAGGGAGCACTATAATTTCGGTTTTTACATTATGAGGCATTGGGCAGATTATAGGACGACATCCTTAAAATACTATTACAGTCCAATAGAATAGCATAGTGGCTAATAGACACAGCCAAGTAATGGAGCTCTGAGCAATCAAATATTCATCACTTAAATTGTGCATATTCCTTGGTATTATTGCTGTTTATAACATTTGATGGTAACAACTGATGACTGTGTAATAGAAAATGATTAAAATTCCTGATGAAAACTAATGCATTACAACTAATGATTGTGAACACATCCTTCCAAGATTTGTACTTTAAGCATAATGGTCATTTAGTAGATATAAACTTCCAGTACATTTCAATTAAATCTTCATCCCTTAATTCTTCACTATTTGTTTATTTAGAAAACATATCACTGAATTATGCAGTGATAAAACAACAAAATAATCTCCCATGTCCTACTACAGTACAGAAACTAGCCCCTTCTGACCATACCGTCTCCTGGCATTGTATCATGAGCTGCAGCTTGCAAATTCTACGTCCTATTTTCAGGCAATCAGGCATGATGAACACATGACGTTCCTGATAGTGAGGAAAGTATCTCTTTAAACTTCTAGTTCTAGCAACAATTTATTTGAAATCTTTTGGTGTTTTCCCAGCAACCTATTTAAATTTGAGAATGGAAATTATTATGGGTTAGAAAGTATGACAAGAAAACTGTGTCCTTCAGTCGTTTGTTGCTTGTCTCATCCGGAGAGATGATAATATTACGTTTCTAGTTTTCAAGCAGTTGTCCCTCATTTTATTTTAATTTGTTCTAACACACCAGCCTTATCATTCATTACTAAACATATTTCCATATTGTACAAATACACATGCATAAATAATAAAAGTGCAAAGTCATACATTAGACAATTCTAAAAGAACACAAATACATTACTTACATCTCTTAAAACAAATTACTAAAACATTTTAAGTTACATGGAAACAAACATGGCAATTTCTAACTCACAGACGAATTCCAGCATTTAATAAAAAAGATAAAAATCCCTTAAAATCCATCAGAAAAAAAAAAGTCACCACATACACATTTCAAGCACTACACACTTCATAGAATACAAGTGCACCACATATTACCTGCCTGAGCCTAATAGTACATTTATTATATAAGTATTGATATTGTGTTTTATTGCAGTTTTATGTTCTCCATATAATAGCTATTAAGAGTTAAAGTACCAACATATAGTCGAAACTCTTCATAACTATATCCTGTCCTTACTGACTCTGTTTGATGCAGTATTGGGATACTATTCTTCTAATTTTACTTACAATTATTATGAGATAATATTTTGCATATAATACTTATTTCAATAGGTAAAATGTAGAATGTTTGCATACAAACAAAACACACATGCACAAACATAGACACATTCACAAATTATTATTCTTGCAATTAGAGTAAATCTTTTGTTTTTTTTATATATGTATCAATGTATTTTTGTATAGTGATGTTGTCCAAAAACTATGAATGTGATATATATGTGTCTAATCGAACTGTACATATGCATAATAAGCTGTTTTTAGTAGAAAGCAGTGAAGGGCAGCTCCTGCAGTGGTCAGTGTGTTGTTAGTCTGTCACTCACAGGGTTTTGTGTTTCCCTGACCAAGATGTCCCAGGGTGGCATCACAATGAATATGAATAGGGCCTCTTGCTTAATGGGACAGTCAAACGCACCGCCCTGAATAATGGCACGTCATCCTAGCAAGACCATTATAGATAGGAGGGCTTCTTTTGTCTGTCTCCTCTGAAGTAGCTCGATAAATGCTCCAGTTTTCAGCCTCTGTGCAGTGCATTCACAGCTCGCATTGGCTATCTGGAGGACAGAGGAGCTTGCAAGAGCTAAGGGAGAACATCTCTTACTATTCCCCTCTCTATCTACAGCTAAGAGAGGAGTAAGAAGTTTTATCAAGACCTGAGTTACTCTTCTAAACTTAGAATATCTATAAAATGAATTCTGACTCCAGCTCAATGTCCAGCAGAGCCTCATCTCCAGATATGGATGAGATGTATCTCAGAGGCCACCACCATCATCATCACCATCATCATCACCAAGATAGCAGAATGAACTCTGTTTCCTCTACCCAAAATGACATCATGCAGAAGATGACTGATGAAGTCCTCTCAAGGCACAGTTCTAAATCTGAAGGAGAAAACAGCAAATATAAAATTAAGAAGCAACTGTCAGAGCAAGATTTGCAGCAGCTGAGACTGAAAATCAATGGCAGGGAGCGCAAAAGGATGCATGACCTGAACCTTGCCATGGATGGCCTGAGGGAAGTCATGCCCTATGCTCATGGGCCGTCAGTGAGAAAACTTTCCAAAATTGCTACTCTTCTGCTTGCAAGAAACTACATTTTGATGCTTACAAGTTCACTGGAGGAAATGAAGAGGCTAGTGGGTGAGATCTATGGGGGCCATCACTCTGCATTTCACTGTGGGTCTGTGGGACATTCTGCCACTCATCCAGTTCACCCACCTAATGCTGTCCATCAAGTGCATCCCATCCTGGGCAGTGCATTGTCTTCTAATAACACATCCGGCCTTTCTGGATCACTACCTGGAATTGGTAGTATCAGACCTACACATTCACTGCTTAAAACTACATCGACCCCTCCACTCCCACTTGGCAGCAGTTTTCAACACTGGGCAGGCCTTCCTTGTCCTTGTACTATCTGTCAGATGCCGCCACCACCTCAGCTGTCTACTCTGTCAAGCAGCCTGAACAGGATCACTGCAGAAGCTAAGGACTTACTAAAGTAATGTTATTTCCTGAATGTAATATAAGAGACTTGAAAGCTGACTAACACAGTTCATCTGTATTAATTGCATATATAAATATATATTTGTGGTGATGCAGGAAGACGCAAACAAATATCCTGTTTGCATGCATGCTTCTTTTATTTTTCTATGCCATTGTTATAGTTTTCTCATATCTCTTTTAATTTGTATATATTACGTATCTCCACAAGATAAAGATTAGGTGGATTCTTGTGATAATATGTTATATGTATGTTTGTTGTCATAATGTGAATGTATGCAGGGAAATGGATGAGTAACCAAGTTGTTATAGCAAGTTATCAAGCACAACTGTGGAAGACTGTCCAATACCTGTCCATGTCATTCCCACCAGAGAACTGAAAAGAACCATGCATGCTAGGAGTGGGTCTTGTGGAAACATTTG
This sequence comes from Phyllomedusa bahiana, assembly GCA_025379985.1. Lineage (NCBI taxonomy): Eukaryota > Metazoa > Chordata > Amphibia > Anura > Hylidae > Phyllomedusa > Phyllomedusa bahiana. Next base: position 11,422 of record JAODAL010013944.1, read on the forward strand.
CCTGGCAACCATACAATTTTCCTTGTAACAAGGATTTTATTAATGAATTCTTTGAAATCTAATATTTTTGGTGTCAATGTGACTGTACATTATAGTAAGAAAAAACCTCTAAACTGTTCTCAGTTCTAGAACCAGCATCCACTTAAACTGTCACTACGGACTTCTCGGACTCTTCATATGTACCAACGCCTGGTCTATATATTCCATCATGCCAGGTTTCTGCAAGAAATTACTGTTCAGGATAGTTTTATTTGACTCTGTTTCATTTATTTTTTTATGTTCTCTTTAGTTTCTAAGCGTTTGCTTGAAACTATTTTGTTAGGCCTCAAAGAGAGCGCGTGTCTTTATTTTTTATATACCTAATAATTATAAATCTATTTATTATGAACTTGCTCTGTTTCAAATAAAAAGAAATATTTGAACATAACCTGTGATTGTTTCTTGCTCTAAATCGTATTAAACTATTGGATTAAAATAGAAATTGTAACTCCACAAAATAAGAAATGTGCTACATTTCCGATAGTTAACGGGTGTTCTTTTCCTCCTATAATTTAGTATATGCTATGCCACAAGGTAATGTAGTAATTAACTCAATATCTTTCCCCTAGAGTGGTAATTAATTGCTGGATGATGATGATGTTCACAGTAAAAGATTAGAGTGCACCAATTAGCTTGTTCCCCTGCAATATAATGCAGTTTTGTGAAGCTCTGCTTTACAATTAGGACACATGCATTTTATCATAAATTAGCTAAATCTAGCCATAAGTTTAAAATACCACATTAAACTGTAGAAACAGATCATGAGGATCTAACTAATGGCCTGTAATCCATTTCATAAACATGTAAATGTATACTGTAGAAATATAATGTTGCATAGGATTAGAAAAGAGAACACGTATGTCATCATCTTGAATGAAGTTTGATGAAAATTTGTGGAGAGATTAACTATTGAGTCATGAAAGGTTATATCCTGCTGCTTAGCAAGATCAGTATTCACCCATTCATGTTGAATCATATTTGTTGTACACTACTCTGAAAAAGGAGGAAACTTGGTTAAGCATAGTTTATAGCAGTGAATATGTTGAATATGTTTCAAAGAAATAGTAATAAATACAATATATGGGATTAGTGAAATCATCAGATCACTAAACTACTATCAGGTACCTACATGCTGAAAGCTCTTCTTGGGATATCATTGAACTGTGCACTAACTACTGTAATACAGATCTTCCCTATCATCACACATTACAAAAGTTTATCCACATCAGCATTTAATGATCTGTCACCAATTTAAAAAGCACCATCTGAATTTCCATTTCTCTTTTGGCGCATAATGTCTAGCAATTGAAGACAGGATGATTTCACTTTAACTGCCAGGAGGCACAGAGTAATCTCAGCTCTTTTCCACAATTAGAAGGAGTCCTCTTCACTTGTGTAAATGAGCAGAAATGTGCTGTATTTTATGGGAAGCAGAGGGTTGAGAGATAGATGTGTGAAAATCACTGAAATGAAACCTGGACTCCAGAGAATAGTTCATACAGTTTCATGTAAAAGTTCTTAGAATCAACAACCGACAACTAAATAGTAAAGTTTTGTTCATAATCATTGTTAAAAAAACACACGCAGAGAAATCTAAATTTTACTAACATCAATTAACTGTTATTACACTATAATACAAATACATTATGTAGTATGGTGCATAGTAACAGAAATATACAATCTTGTATATACTGCAATGTATTTGTTAGATGTATTTAGTTGTATTTGACTTGTCATTGGGTCAAAGAAGATTATATTTACAGATTATGGTCATCATTAAGTTATCATACTAATATTTCCTTGTAATTCAAATATATATATGTATATATATTATATATATATATATATATATATATATTTTTATATATATATATATATAATATATATATATAATATACACACATGTATATATTTTATTTCCATCAATTAATTAGAAGTAAATAATGAAATATAATGTAGAATTACTGCTCAAGGATTAACCATTAAGATACAACCTACTTTCTTAAAGCTATGAATCATAAGTTAAGGAATTTTAAACATCTATTTTTCAGGTTCAAACATACTTTGATGCCTAACAATTAAACATAATTCGTTAGGCATTTAAATACATTAACATATATGTTACGACAAAGCGCTTCAACTTCAAAAAAAAAAAATTTAAACTAGTGTATTTAACAAGTAATATTTTAGCATCTTGTTAAATAATTTATTAATTTAAGTGCCAGTTTATTTGGACAGTGTACATACAAATAATTGTACTTCCAAATAAAGCACAAATATAAATAACCTAAATAAACACTTGTTAATGGAAATATATATATATATATTGGTTACACATGTGTATATGTATGTGTATATATATATGTGTATATACGTGAATATATACGCATATATTCATATATATTTATATTTATACACACACAAATATACACATATATCGAGATACACATGTATAGATGTATCCACACATATATCTGTGTATGTATATAAATATATATATGAATATATCCGTATATATCCACGCATATATATACACATACATATATACACGTATATATATATACATATATATATACACACATATGTATATATATATATATATATATATATATATATCATACACACACGTGTAACCAATGTGCAAAGGTTGAATTGGTTAATTAAGAAGAGCATTATTATTTTGAGAAAAAAGCATTTGGAACAATACAATTATATGAGTTTACTTCAATTAAAAGATGTTTTATTAAAGTATAAGCATCTATTTTTTAAGTGTCATAAATTTATTTGGAAACAAAAAGAACAGTAGATTTTCTTTTAAAAAAAATTAATTTGTAATATTTAGATGTGTCCTATGTGTCCTATCAAACAATGTCAGTATACATTTTGTACACACTAAGTAAAGCTTTCAACTATTCATGCGAGGCAGCCATTTATAAAATAATTCATCCAGCCACCAGAACATTATAGACTGTAATTTATAATAAAATATAATAAATAGATACTCATAATTTAAACATAAAGTGTAAAAAAGAATAGTTATATTTAAAAAATAAAAGAGGAGAGACGAAATATATAAAAAATGTGGTCACATAAAATATAGTTAGTAGGTGAATTTGTTAAAAGCATGTACTTAAGTCATTATTTTTCCTCTCATATTAATGGTGTATTTATCATTTCGCTAAACTAACTTAGACCTAGTTAATAATTTTTTATTTAGTAAATATTACTCCAACTAATTCAGCTCTTTGCTTCAAGTATATGTACAAATTTTACATTTATTTGTTTGATGACAATTTTTGTCTTTTTGCCATGAAATAATTTTTGTCCACTTTTAATGAAATTTTAGGAATACTAGATTTAAAATTTTAGTTGTGTTGCAAAGATTTCCCCTCTTTTAATTATAACTTTAATATCAGAAAATGACAAAATAAATGTGCATATAAACTGCCCCATTAAAAGTTATTTATGTTAGGACAAACATTGTTTTCCTCCTTGCATATGAATATCACATTTTTCAATACAGTCACACCAAAGCATTACCATTGCTGTGGTATTTACAGTACACTGCCTAGACATTCACCAGACACTAAGCAATAAAATGCCAAAGATGTTATTAGTTATTAGGATTTTTCGGCCAAGATAAATGATGTATCTGTTTGCATAACAACCGCAAAGTTTATATCAATAACTATAACATGTACCAGGGCAAAGTATTTTTGGTATGTGTTTAACAGACTTTTAGCTTTGCAGCATTTGTTTTTAGCATTGGAGATTGAAGTCTGCTATTGTGTTTGGTTCTATAAGAAATGTATACATGACATTTCTTCTTTGTTTCTTCTCTTTTTAGTCAGTCAGTTTAAATGAGGTTTATGACATATCTTTAAACTATACTGTATATGCTTCAATCAATTTAAAAGAAAAAAAGTATGCTAAATCCTATTATGCAGTATACTGCATAACATATATGGTATAGGTAAGAACCAAAGTGGTATGAACAGAGTCTTGCATTTTTCTTTTAGTTAATAGATGTTTATAGATTCTGATATGTAAATGCATGCTGATTCCTCTATGGGCACTGTGGCAGTTTTACACTGTGTAGCCAGAACTTGGATACTGCTGAAAGATTTTGTAAATAACTATGATTAGCTTGTGACAATGTCACCTGTCAAGCCATGGGCTATATTGAGCAGCACATGAACAGTCAGTTTTTAAAGTTGGTTTCCTGAAAAATTATGGAAAAATTAGCAAGAGTAAGGATCTAAGCAAATTTGACTAGGACCAAATTGAGATGTCTAGGTGATCAGAGTATGATATCTCCATAATGGCAGGTCTTGTGAGGTGTTTCCTATGTCTTGTGTCTAGTACCTGCCAAAATGAGTTCAAAGGGGTTTTACCACAAAGTAAAATACCTGTGGGAAGCTTGTAAATTAAACAATAAACATTTTCACCATTCATCATTATTAAAAATTCGGTATCATTTTTGTTTTAGATGCTACATTCGTGATCCATAGTGCACAGCTCTTCTCTAACAGATCCAACTAGTGATTAGAGCTCCTCAGTCCTGGTTGCACATGCATCACCTCTCTTCTTAGGCACCTACTGTTAGTCTCTTCCCTGCTTAGTAACAAGTGCTGACTGAGTGTTCAATCGGTTATTTTTCAACTCCCATAGAAAAGAATAGGGAGGACAGCCACAAGCACCACCTTATTCTTACACTCGATCGGTTCATACCTAGCTATGAGATGATTTGTTAACCGGATGTTCCTATGCTAGACTTTTTTAGTGAATATTGTCCCATTTAGATTATACCCCTTTTGATCAATTCCAATTTTTGCTAGGTCACACCCTCTTGACAAATGAGGCACAAAAGTGTATAAAACAATAAATGAGTCTGTGGAACAAAATGTGTTAAAATGGACATTTTGGAGACTATAAAAGAATGCCAACCTGTCTGGCAGTTCCAATGATTGCCACTTTTGGATAACATAAAAGACATTAAAGGCGACATGTATGTATTTTGGTGCCAAGACAATTTTTTTGCACACATTAGTAGTGTAGAATGCGCCTGAATTTATGAACCTGTTCTACTGCGGGTCATAGATTAGACGCTTTCTAACTCCAAAATAACAAATAAGGCTCAGGTAGACCCCTTGTAACTTGGTTGGTCTGTTCCAGCAGTAATGCACCCAGTTTTGCCGTCCTCCTGTCATAAACGTATAGAATCATACGGTTGTGGTGTGACACGCCTCCAGAACGCATCCAGATCTCAAGTGCATTACAAAGTGCTACGGGCACCTGAGAACTCGCCTAATTTTGGAGTGCGCCTGATTATAAATCTAGAGAACAGGCTGCGCCAGTTTTTGGGCTGAAAGGACGCCAGACTACTGGTGCAGTCCCGTACACACATGTCGCCCTTAAAGTCTTTGAATCTTTAATCTGATGGTTTCCGTGTAAATAGATATTGAAAACTGAACAACAATTAAAGACGTACGATGTTGGGTAAAGTTTATTATACGTGTCATATTAAAAGTGAAAGAGAAAAGACAAAAAAGAGACAATACTCTGTAGTGCAGTTTCGGGAAAAACTAACTAGTACTAACATATGTACTAACTCTGTAGTGTTCTGTGAAGAAAGACAACACTTTTTCAGCATCCAAGTAATTTGGAACCGAAGAGTCAAGATAGTCCGCAGCAGTCTAACCGTTTGCTCCATTTACCCGATGCACAGCGTCAGGGTGATTGCGATCCAGAATGTGTGATGATTTTCTCCAGTTTGCCCAGAAAACAACTCCTTTAAATGGACTGTAATGACTGCACTGGACATCTTTTTAGTTGAAGGTTTATTATAAATAGCAATGGAATAAATGTTTCATGTGTAGACCATACTTCCTCAGTTCCATACACAATGTGCTAGACTCATGGCATTAATTACAAAAAACTGTCAAGTCTGCACATGTCAAAAAAAGGGTCAAAGGGTAAGGGAACAATCAGGTAAATCTTGTATAAAAAATGAATAGATTCATGTATAAATTACATTTATAGACATGAACATCTGCACCGAACTCACCTTAAAAGTATTATAAAAAGAATTATTATAAATAAAAAGAAAAAAAGGGAGAAGAAAGAAAAATGCTACTATTGTAGCTTGCTGGATTTGTTTAGAGTCATCAAAGTACTGTTTTGAACTTTGTAGCTATACAGGCAGTCCCCAGGTTACGATCAAGATAGGGACTGTAGGTTTGTTCTTAAGATGAATCTGTATGTAAGTCGGAACAGGTATATCTATTAAGTAACTCCAGAACGTTTTTTTTTTTTTTAAGTTTTGGATAGTGCAAGGAAGGGTTTTTACATTTATTTTGCTGTCTGTGTCCCTGTTAAGAAGTTTTCACTTCATGTGCTGCTGTGGCACGCTAGACTTGTCGTTCTACAATTACTATCTGCTGTGGAACATGGAACTACAATTGCCAGCATGCCTCATAAGCCTTCGTTTGTAACTAGGGGACAGATGTAAGTGGGAACGGTGTAAGTCGGGGACTTCCTGTATTGTAAATGGAGAATAGAAACATAGGCAGACATGTATGGAACTAGGTGCATCAAAGTTCATTTTCTCATCTATTTTTCAGTGTATAATGTGCCTGAATGTATGAAATCGGTTTTTGTGCGTTCATAAATAGTGTCTAAAGTTCATTGCACCTCGTCTGTGTGTTTGGCGGAACTTATGCGCATTAGTAATGCGCCAAACATATAAAAGCTATAGATAGACTGGAAATAAAAGAAAAGTCATTAGAATAGCTTGTCAGTGAATAGAAACTATGGTTCTGATCTTGTTTGGTGGACCACAAGTCCCAGCGAGATCTGTGGTATGCTGGCTCTTGCTGTATGTAGTATAAAGGGGGAGAGCAGCAAAAATAGATTTCAAATTTAATGTAGTAAAAATTAAAAATAAAATCTGAACATCATCAGTGGGTTATTTAATGTAAGATTAGTTTTAGATTCTATTAAATTTAAATACATTTTATAGGAGATATTTTTATATTTTTGGAATATTATATATTTTTATAGTTATTTTATATGATATGTTTTATTAAATTTAACCCCTTCTTAACATGGGACGTATGCATATGTACTAGCGGGAAGTGCGTTCCCACAAATGGACGTATGCATACGTCCTGGCGATCATGCGGGCTTGCGGGCCCCGCACGATCGCGACATGGGACTTGCGGTAAATCACCGCTGGCCTCATGCCGCATCATCCACAGCCGGAGTGCGCTCCGGCCGCGGGTGTTTAACCCCTTAACTCCAATGATCAATTAAGAGTCACAGGCAGGAGGATGGAGCCCCTCCTGCCTGCTTCCGGCGCACTGCTGCACGATAGTGCGACAGCGATCGCTTACCAGACAGCCCTGGGAAGCGAAGATCATTTCTCGGGGCCATCTGTGACATCACCATGACCACAATGTATTGTGGGTATGGTGACTGATAGTTGTTTTATGGGGGACCAGTACACAGCAAGCAATAACTGTGTACCCGGCCCGCCTTGTAAATAGATTCTGAAAGATTGCTGTTACAAATCCCCTATGGGGAAAAGTAAAAAAAAAAAAGAGTAAACAAGTGTAAAAAAGTAGAAAAAGTAAAACACAAACACAAAAAATAAAATAAAAACACGTACATCGCCCTTTTCCCCTTTACAAACGTCAAACGCCCCAAAAAAGATAAAAAATAAATAAAGTACCAATATTTGGTATCGCCCGCGAGCATAATGACTTGTCCTATAAATATGTCATATTAATTAATCGTTTCGGGGTTGGATGCTGTTAAAAAAAAAGAAAAAAGAATTTGCGATTTTTTTTATCCCGCGCACATAAAATGGAATATAAAGCTATCAAAAAATCATATAAACCCCAATTTGTACCAATGAAAAGTAAAAATAAAAAACTTTTTTTTTTTTTAAAGTATTCAACATAAAGACTATTAAATTGGGTATCGCCGTAATTTTTAGGGCCCCCACAGAGAAATATAACTTGTCATGGAAAACGACAGTGAGCGTTTTAAAAAAATAAAAAATAAAAAACATTTAGGTTTGCAGTATTTTCGTCACGCTGTTTCCCAAAAAAAACGGTTTTTTAAAACGAAAAAAAAAAATTTATAAATAAAAACGTCAACTCATCCCGCAAAAAAAAAAAAAACCCCTACAAGTCTGTAACAGAAAAAAATAAAAAAATTAGGGCTCTCAGACTTTGGCGATGCAAAAAAAAAAACGTGTTTTCCTTTTTGAAAAAAGTGTTTTATTGTTTTTTAAAAGCTTTTTAAAAATTAAAAAATATACAAATTTGGTATCACTGTGATGTTTGACCGCTGAGAAAAAGCTAGATGTAATTTATACGCACGGTGACCGCTGTTAAAAATAAGGAATAAAAAAACTACCAGGAAATGCTGTATTTTATTCAAATGCCTCACAAAAACCTTAATAAAAAGTGATCAAAACATTATGCACCCCATAAAGGTAAAATTTAAAAAAAAACGTCAAAATCATCCCAAAAAAAAACGCCCCTAGTCAGCTCCATACACAGAAAAATAAAAAAAAATTTGGTTGTGATAGGAAACATAAAAAGCAATTTTTAAGATTTTTTTTTTGTGAAAAAAAATAATGAAACATAAAAAAAATTTAAAAATTTTATTGAAATTGTACAAAACCCAAAAAGTAAAAATTTTTTTGTCTTTTACAAAGCATGGCGAAAATTGGTAAAAAAAAGAAGCCCAAAAAAAAAATGGCGGAGCTAATTTTTTCCACCCAAATTTTTCCAGCCCAATACTTTAAAAAAAAAAATTTTAAAAACCTGTGTGCCCCCAAAAAGCAGTACACCCCTAGATGAGATCCCTGGGGGGTTAAAATGCAAAGTGGGGTGACCCTTTTGGAAGGTTTCACCGTTCTGGTACTTTGGGGGGCTTTGCAATTTTGACATGGCCCACCAAAAATCTTGTTCCAAAAGCCCAAAAAAAGCGCTCCCTTTCCTTGAAAACTTGCCATGCGCCCAAACAGCAGTTTACACCCACATGGAGGGCAGTGCCGAACTTGGAATAATTTGCGTGACAAAATTTTGGGTGCTTTAGTTCCAGGATTCCTTGTAAAAATGAAACATTTTCAGCTAAAATCGCAGATTGTTGGAAAAAAATAAATTTTCATTTTCCAAGCCTAACGCTAAAAAATGTGTGAAACAAATGTGGGGGTTGATATACTCACTACACCCCTGGATATATTTCTTAAGAGGTGTAGTTTCCAATATGGGGTCTTTTTAGGGGTGTTTATTAAGTTTTAGCACCTTAGATCATCCGCAAATCTGAAATGGCGCCTAAATAAAATTTTAATGAAAATGAGACCCCAGAGTCCAGTAGGTGCTCCTCCTACTCTGGGGTTTGTGGTTGAGCCAAATGACGCACTAGGCCCACATATGGGATATCTCTGAAAATGGCAGAATCTGGGAAATCAATATTAAGTTACATTTCCCTGATCACATTTACTGTGTTCTTGTGAATAATGGATAAAAATTGAAGATCTACAAAAAAAAGTGAAATCTTTGCTTTAATTCCTGTGAAACACCGAATGGGTAAATAAACTTCCTAAATGCTGTTTTGAATAATTTAAGGGGGGTATTTTCTTAGATTAAGTCATTCATGGGGGTATCTAACATACAGGCCAATCTAAATCACTTTAGAACTGGACTGGTCCCTAAAAAAAAGTATATTGCAAATTTTCTTGAAAATTTGAAAATTACTAATACATTTCTAAGCCCCCTAATGTCATTAATAAAAAAGGCATTTAAAAAAATATGACAACCTACAGTAGAAATAAGGTAGATGCTAGTTATAAACTATTTTAACTACTTTGAGTGGAATCACTATCTGTCTTACATGCGGAAATTTTTTAAGTTTGAAAATGGTACATTTTTCTAATTTTTCCCGATACTTTGATATTTTTCACAAATAAACAAGGACTTTTTGGACCAAAATTATTTACTATCTTAAAGCACAATGGGCGACATGTATGAAGCTCGCCACGTCGGGGCGCACCTTTCCGCCGGTTTTCTGGCGAAATCTGCGGCCGACTTATGTCGGCGCCGGGGCGCGCTCATACAGTCCATGTAATGTCCGCCGCGTCTCGCCAGTGTTTGAGGCGCAGTGCGGGACTTAGGCGCAGTGCGGGGCTGCGCCTAAGATTCGCCGCCGGAGGTAGTGCGGTCATACATGTGGGCAAAAGTCCGCTGCGCCTCGCTAGTGTTTGAGGCGAAGTGCGGGACTGAGACGCAGTGCGGGGCTGCGCCGAAGATTCGCCGTCCGAGGAGGTGCACTCATACATGCGGGGAAAAGTTCCCCGCGTCTCGCCAGTGTGTGGGGCACAGTGCGGGGACATGTGCGCAGTGCGGGACTTAGGCGCCGTGCGAGACTGCGGCGAAAATTTCTTCCGATGCGAGACAGGCTGGAAAACAGCGAGAAATCATTCCACATGTCAGTGCGGAGTATGAATAAAAAAATCGCCTTTATAAAGGCGTGCAACATTCTCTGAAAAAGAGCTGAAACCTAAAAAATAAAAAATACATAAAACAAAATCACTTTCCAATATCCTAATTCAAGAATTAGGATATTGGAAATTGCCGGGAAATACAGTAATTCAAATTCTGTAAGCTCTTCTCATTGCTCGGCAGAAACCGGCCAATCAGAATAGGAGCGACAGTGAACCATTAAAACCCATGGAGAACTATTGACCAATCAGCATCAAAGGCGGGACAGTTCAAAATACAGTAAAAATGCAGAAAAGAGCTGATTGGCTGAGCTAGCGAGGGCTTCGCTAGCTTGGCCAATCAGAATAGGAGCGACAGAGACCCATTAAAACCTATGGAGAACTATTGACCAATCAAATTCAAAGGCAGGACAGTTCAAAATACAGTAAAAATGCAGAATAGAGCTGATTGGTTGAGCTAGCGGGGGCTTGGCTATCCCAGCCAATCAGAACACGAGCTACTTCTCCAATTGTAGTCTATGGAGAGATCGGCGCCATGCAATCTCGGCTCTCAGCGCCGTGCGGCATGGAGTATGAATAAAAAAATCATTTTTATTAAGTGTGAAATATTCTCTGAAAAAGAGCTCTAACCTTCTATAAACATAAATCAATCAAATCCCGAACAACGCATTTGTCGCCGAGACCATAAGGAATTGGGTTATAGAGAATTGCCGGGAAATACAGTAATTCAAATTGTTTAAGCTCTTCTCATTGGTCGGCATAAACCAGCCAATCAGAATAGGAGCGACAGAGATCAATTATATCCTATGGAGAAGTTTTTATCCCAGCCAATCAGAGCGCGAGCTACTTCTCCCATTGTAGTCTATGGAGAGATCGGCGCAATGCAATCTCGGCGCTCAGCGCCGTGCGGCATGAAGTATGAATAAAAAAATCATTTTTATTAAGTGGAAAACATTATCACATAAAGAGCTGAAACCTTCTCTAAAAATAAATCAGTTAAATCCCGAACAACGCGTTTGTCGCCGAGAACAGCGGTACATAGGGAATTGCAATAGAGAGAATCGCCGGGAAATACAGTAATTCAAATTGTTTAAGCTCTTCTGATTGGTCGGCATAAACCAGCCAATCAGAATAGGAGCGACAGTGGCCCATTATATCCTATGGAGAAAAGAAAAAGAAAAAAAAATATTACATCAATAAAATCATGTTTATTTCTTTATTTTCGTTGCACCCATACTATTTGATCCTTGGATAACGAAAATAAAGAAATAAACATGATTTTATTGAATTAATATTTTTTTTTTTCGTTACCCCCCATATTATTATTCATTTTATATACACATCGGGACAACTTCTGTAGTCTTATCATTTGATTTCGGCCATGTACAGTTTTATTTCAGATTGCATTAGAAAACCCGTAGGAGCGTCGCTCGCTCTCCCATTGGTCCGAATAACCGCGCCTCTTTTAACTCAGCCAATCACAGAGCTCGCTCGGAATTTCTTTTTCCCATAGAACTCTATGAGAAAGTAGCTCGCGCTCTGATTGGCTGTGCAGGACAAGTCCCCGCGGGATCATCCAATCAGCTTTTTTCTGCCTTTTTACTGTATTTTGAACTGTCCCGCCTTTGAATATGATTGGTCAATTTTTCTCCATAGGTTATAATGGGTCCCTGTCGCTCCTATTCTGATTGGTCAATTCTCCTCCATAGGATATAATGGCCACTGTCGCTCCTATTCTGATTGGCTGGTTTATGCCGACCAATCAGAAGAGCTTAAACAATTTGAATTACTGTATTTCCCGGCGATTCTCTCTATTGCAATTCCCTATGAAGCGCCGGTCTCGGCGACAAACGCGTTGTTTGGGATTTAACTGATTTCTTTTTAAAGAAGGTTTCAGCGCTTTTTCAGATAATATTTTACACTTAATAAAAATGAATTTTTTTGCATACTCTATGCCGCACAGCGCTGAGCGCCGAGATTTCATTGCGCCGATCTCTCCATAGACTACAATGGGAGAAGTAGCTCGCGCTCTGATTAGCTGGGATAGCCAAGTCCCCGCTAGCTCAGCCAATCAGCTCTTTTCTGTCGTTTTACTGTATTTTGAACTGTCCCGCCTTTGATTTTGATTGGTCTATATTTCTTCATAGGTTATAATGGGACACTGTCGCTCCTATTCTGATTGGTCAAAACTTCTCCATAGGTTTTAATGGGTCTTTGTCGCTCCTATTCTGATTGGCTGGCTTCTGCCGACCAATGAGAAGCGCTTAAACAATTTAAATTACTGTATTTCCCGGCAATTCTCTCTATTGCAATTCCCTATGTAGCGCCGGTCTCGGCGACAAACGCATTTTTAGGGATTTAAGTGCTTTATTTTTAAAGAAGGTTGCAGCACTTTATCTGATCATGTTTTACACTTAATCAAAATGATTTTTTTATTCATACTCCATGCCGCACGGCGCTGAGCGCCGAGATTGCATTGCGCCGATCTCTCCATAGACTACAATGGGAGAAGTAGCTCGCGCTCTGATTGGCTGGGATAGGCAAGCCCCCGCTAGCTCAACCAATCAGTTCTTTTCTGCATTTTTACTGTATTTTGAACTGTCCCGCCGTTGATTCTGATTGGTCAATCGTTCTCCATAGGTTTTAATGGTTCACTGCCGCTCCTATTCTGATTGGCTGGTTTCTGCCGACCAATGAGAATAGCTTTCAGAATTTGAATTACTGTATTTCCCAGCAATTTCCAATATCCGAATTCTTGATATTGTGCCGTTCTAGATTTTTGGAAAGTGATTTTTTTAAAATTATTTTTATTTTTGAGGTTGAGCTCTTTTCTGGTGATGTTTTCCGCCTTTATAAAGGCGATTTTTTCGGAATCATACTCCTGCTGCACGGAGCGGAGCGCCGAGATTTCTGTCGCGATCTTCTATCTGCTTCCTCGCATGTTCCGATCTTGCTTCACTTCGCCGCCGCCGGAGCATTTAGACCAAAATAAACCAGGTCTGCTTGTCGGAGCTGCCGAGCGCTGCATTGCGCCGCGCTTTGGCGAGCCGCCATCGTACATGCCTCGGAGTTTTCGAGCGCGCCGCGTCCCGCCCCGGAACGCCTACACCGCGCCCACACCGCGCCCATTGCCCGCCCCTTCATGCGGGGCGCAGCTGAAAGTGGCGAACGCTGCGCCTAACACTGCATCCCTGCGTCCGACAGGGGGATTTGGTCCGGGAGGCGCAGGATATGCCAGAAAACAGGCGAAAAGCCCATTCATACATGTCGCCCAATGTGTCACGAGAAAAAATTCTCTGAATCACATTGATAGGTAAAAGTGTCAAAAAGTTATTCTCACATAAAGGGACAGATGCCAGATTTAAAAAATGGGGCTCTGCCAAAGAGGCCAAAACTGGCTCTGGCGGTAAGGGGTTAAATAATTTAATTTTATATAGTTTGATAATTATCATAAATTACTTTTTATTATTGTACTGGTGTAAGTTGAGAAATATTGGAAATTTTTTTCTGTAACACGAAATCTAGCTCCACTTCGGCTCCTCAGGCTCAGACAGACGACATTAAAACTGCCTGTTCGAGCAGTTATGCGCCTAGTTCTTTCGACCCGCATTCATACATGTGTCTAATATTACAAGTGTGGTGCGACACGCACCCAGAACACCCCCTCATGTTAGGCAAATTAAAAAGTGTTGAGTCTTACGAACAATGCACCTAACACATTAATTTGATGTATTAGACATGGATGGTCTCCTGGAATAATTATTACAATTTCCTTCAGTGAGAGATAATTTGAGGTCTAGGAGTACACAAAAAAGGTTGAAGGTGTTCCTTAGTACAGTAACAGCTACACATACAGGTGAAGTTAGTATGGTAACAGCTACAAATACAGTACATACAATGTGAAAAGATAGGCTGTTAAAGAATAAATTAAAATGGTATATATGGCAAACACGGTCAATATTGAAATGTAACATGACATGAATTATCAAAAGGAATACATAAATCCAGCTCACCAATGCAACCGGAGGCACGGACTTGACGAGGCAATATAGTTGATAAGAGGAACGAAGGATTGTCCAGCTTCCAGGTCCTATGACTTGAATTATGGTACAATACTGGGATAATATATATGTAGATAGGATTGCCCTTTACAGTTTTCACATTCAGACTGAGAAATACAGCAAACTTCTAAACAATAGATCAAGTATTATAAGAAGGAATTCATCCATAATGATTGTGCACTAAAGGGCAGTAAAGCATTTGTAAAGCAGCTACATACATTGTCATGCTATTTTCCATTTTTCCAAACTGCATTTATGTATATTAGTGTTGAGCTGTTCTAGAAAAGTTAAGTTCTAGTAGAACTTCTCGAATGTTTAGAACTTGAACCGAACCGAACATTTTACTGTTTGTTCGAGTAAAGTTCTAGTTCTAGGTCCGCACGCCATTTTCAGTTTCATTTTCAGCAGCTTTATGCACTTTTGGCAGCCATCCAATCACCTTTCTGCGCCTTTGGCGGCCATGTAATCAGTGTCAAAAACGGCATTGCTGAGGTGTAGGTTTCTCATTGGCTGCTAAAATCACATGACCATGTTATATATATTTTACTGTATTTCATTCTCAACACCATTTTCAGCTCACTCTCTGTACGGTACAGATTGCTTTTAGTTATATAGCATTTTCATCTCCATAGACATCAATAGTCAGGGAGTTTGGTATTGCTGGTTGCATCTTTCCCACACCCAGAAGCAGTTATTTGGCGACATTTGCAGGCGCACATAATGTCTAACTCTTATATACATGGAAAAATATTATACAGTGTGCTTGGATTTGCTAAATCATACTTAGTGCCCAAAAGTTCTGTTTTTGCAGTTTTTGGGGTTCAGTAATTATATAACTTACCGTCTCCAAATCTCCTATGTGTCAAAGGGGCTTTTAGGCTCCCTCAAGATGTAGGGCCCTGTAGCAGCTGCTACTGCTGCACCTTATATAGCTACGCCCCTGCTTGCAAGCTGTCCTCATCTTTTCAGTTAGCCATTGAAAGGAATGAAGTATTTTAGCCTCTCAATTTTTTTCTGTCACTCTTAGAGCCAAATTTTCTTCACTAAGTTGTTCCATGTATCCAGTTTACTGTTATGGATGGTAATTCCAGCTTCTCCTCACCTGTATAGGTATAAAAATTAATCAGAACATCTTCTCCCATAGACTTTAATGGGGTTCGAAGTTCGAGTTCGAATAGAACTTCGAACCAAACTCACAAAAGTTCGAGGTTCTAATTGAACTAGAACTTCTTACTGTTCGCTCAACACTAATGTATACAATGGGTACGGAAAGTATTCAGATACCTTTAAATTTTTGACTCTTTTTTCATTGCAGCCATTTGGTAAGATCAAAAAAGTTACTTTTTTTACTCATTAATGTACATGATGCTGCCACCACCGAGTTTCACTGTTGAGATTGTATTGGGGGAGGTGATGAGCAGTACCTGGTTTTCTCCACACATACCGCTTACAATTAACACCAAAAAGTTCAACCTTCATCTCATCAGACCAGAGAATCTAATTTCTCATAGTCTGGGAGTCCTTCATGTGTTTGTTTGCAAACTGTATGCGGCTTTCATATGTCTTGCACTGAGGAGAGGCTTATGTCGGCACACTGCCATAAAGCCCTGACTGGTGGAGGGCTGCAGTGATAGTTGACTTTCTGGAACTTTCTCCCATCTCCCTACTCCCTAATTAGCAAAAATATCTACATATCTGTTTTTTTCTTTCAAGATGGGTTGTGGAGTGTACATTAATCAGCAAAAAATGAACTTTTTTGATCTTACCAAATGGCTGCAATGAAACAAAGTGTGAAAAATTTAAAGGTATCTGAATACTTTTCGTACCCACTGTATGTGTTACAAATGGCAGGAATCTACCTGCTATTTAGTCATTTCCTGCATACTGGATCATAACTATTGAGGAAGATAAACTGTCTTTGTTGCACAAACTGAACTCGTTTAGGGAGGAGTGGCAACTTGCTAGTCTCTAGGCTTGGCAGCATTGAACGGATATATTGTCTGTTCTGAGAGATTGTGTCTAGTAATCTGCTAGTTTTCTGTTTCTAGTTCTTCAGTATCTTTTATGTTTATATTCCTCTCCAATCCTGTTTGGTTAAGTCCTAGTGATAGTTATTCAGTCGTGAGAAGTTGTGCCTAGTAATCTGTTAAATTTTCCATACCCAGTTATTTAGAGTCCTTGTTTATCCTTCTATCTCTGGTTCTACTTAGTTTTACCTGTGCCAGTTTGTTAGTGCTGTTTATTCCCGAGTTCTTTCTTGTTATCGTTGGGTCTTAGTGCCGTTTTTTTCTTTTTATCAGGGTCAGTGGTAGTTTAGGGACATTCTTAGGGATATTTTTAGATTACAGGAACAGTGAAGGGTCAGTGCTATAGGGTTTTAGAGACAGTGTTAGGCAAAGGTCTAGGGAAAGATTAATGGAGAATTAGTTAGGGTCAGTTATCATTTGTCATTGCCCGGATTTCAGATTAAAGCCATCAGTGTCTCTGCCTTCATCTGCGTTGTTATCCTGCAATTCTATCAGTTTGTCTACCTGTGCCAGCCAGCATTGTAAAAATATGTGCAAATATCTTGAAATAGCTGTTATTATCAATACAAAGGCAAGTCCTATACTTTTCTAGCACTATTACTTTTGATAACTGTGGTATTGACACATTTTTTAAAGCAGTTTGTCTTGTATTAGTGAAAAGGATCTGTCAAATAGCCCATCATCCTAAGCCTATTTCATGAAACAATACTCCAAAAAAGGATTGTAAAAATGTACCACAAAGCATCATGCTCATGATAGGGCAATGCACATTTAGCTAGTACTTAAGGGTACATGGTCACTGTATCTCATTCTACAGAGCCATAGGCTCTCTGTGTTTTACCATATGAGACCAACATATTAAGTCCGTATTCTCCCTTTAAGCAGTACTATGTCATAGCTACATAGTTGCATAGTTTGTAAAGAAAGACGTCCATCCAGTTCAGCCTATTGTGCTAAAGCGTTGATCCAGAGGAAGGCAACCCCCTCCCCATGAGGTAGAAGCCAATTGTCCTCATTTTAAGGAAAAACAAATTCCTTCCCGACTTCCATCTGGCAATCAGAATAAATCTCTGGATCAACGACCCTTCTCCAGAATCCTAGTCACTATAACTTGTTATATTATTACACTCTAGAAATGCATCCAAACCCTTTTTGAACTCTGAGAGTGAATTCACCAAGACAAGTTCCTCTGCCAGAGAGTTCCAGTCTCACTGCCCTTACAGTAAAGAATTCCTTTCTATATTTATGTAGAAACTCTCTTTCCTCAAGACATATAGGATGCCCCTTTGTCCTGGATGCAATCCTGGGTATATATAAATCTTGGGAGATATCTCTATATTGATCTTTGATATATTTCTACATATTTATTATGCCTCCCCCCCCCCCCAAGCCATGTTCTCTCTAAACTAAATAACCCTAATCTTGCTAATCTCTCTGGGTATTGCAGTCCACCCAGTCCTATTATTATTTTTGTTGCCCGCCTTTGAACCTGTTCAAGCTCTACAATGTATTTCCTGTGCACTGGTGCCCAAAACTGTACACAATACTCCATGTGTGGTCTAACCAGTGACTTGTATAATGGGAGAATAATGTTCTCATTATGTGCATCTATGCCCATTTTAATACACCCCCTGATTCTATTTGCCTTTGCAGCTGCTGCCTGACATTGGCTGCTACAATTAAGTTTACTGTCCACCAGGAATCCCAAGTCCTTCTCACTTTTCCCCAGCGTTTTTCCATTTAACATGTAATCATGGAATGGATTTTTCCTCCCCATGTGCATAACCTTGCATTTATTGTGTTAAACCTCATCTGCCATTTCTCTGCCCAGAACTCCAACTCATCCAGATCCTTTTGTAACAAATCATGTCACCCATGGACAGATTCAAATTTAAAGGGCTGTGCTGGTAATTTTTTTTTTTTTTTTGCGATAATGCTGCCCGCACACCACATCCGCACGCAACTGGTTTTCTGTTTTCTTACATTCTTGATCTGGACAGGGTATCACCGCCACAGCCACTGATTAGATGCAGCCATCACGTGCCTTTGGCTGATATCACCGTTCAGAATCAGCTACTCTGAAAAGTGATGTCAGCAAAAGACAGTGGTGATATCCGGTTTGTATCAAGACTGAAAGAAAACAGAAGATCGATCGAAAGTGAGGACAGTGCAGTGCTGGATCTGAGGCAAGAAGAGAGGTGAATATAACTAATTTTATTTTAATAAGGCAGCAGTATGCTAACAGGAACTAAAATTAAAATCTAATCGTACAACCCTTTTAATACCCCAATTCGCCAGACAAGAAAACTAATCCCAAAACCAGCACCTGGATTTAGACTACAGGGGGCTGTTATTGCTCACAGAAAAAAATATCCCTACTTAATAAAACCACAAATTTTATTGATATGCATTAAAATAAACCTCACATATACAGTATATTTAATCAAAACCATCCTAACCAACTAATTGCCTATATAGAAATGGGGTACAGAGATCAGCAAATATCATTGACACCCAAACAGTGCATAAATGTCAAATGACCACAAAGAGTATGTAAAGATAATGTATTCACTACTCATGGTTCTGTAGACTGCAATAATATCTCTATATCCGTAAAAACGAATATTAGTCACGATTAACCCACTGTAGGAGTGTATATATCCATAAAAAATTAAGGAGGAGCAATCACCCCAAAAAGGGCAACGGCGTCTATCCCATGACTTCTCCTATTTCTAAACTTGATATATACACCAAAATAACCACCAACATATCAAGTAATGAGGGAAAAGAAATGACTCCCCCTCACTACTCACTGGACATACAGTTATATCCACAAAGGTCCTGATTAGTGATGAGCAATTTTGTCAACTATTGTTATCGAGCCAATAGTCGATATCGTCAATTATCATGACGATAGCCGATAATCGTTAACAGATTATCGCCAATGACCATTAAAGTCTATGGGAGAGGAACAACAGCTTTATTCTTACACCCAAGGGCTGGAGAAGCTGGAAATAACATCCACAACAGTCAAATGGATACGTGCTACATCTTAGGCAACACACTTAGGTTATAAAAGTCACAGAAAAAAGTCACAGACCATTCACTATCCCTGTCTTTCACCACAGCATGACCCTTAAACCTGCATCACCCACAAATTAACAAGTGTCAGAAGGCAGTCTTATTTGAACCATCATTCTAGTTCAGCTGGACATTGACTATCCCTGTCCTGGAACACAGCATGACCCTTAAATCTAGCAACAAGTAGAAAAGTGGATTGGCACTAGTCACAGTCAAAACATACAGTCCATTCAGAGCGATCCACAGAGGTATATGTAGGTACGGAGGTGCAATGCTACTAAATAGAAAGTCCCAATATGAGGCACAATAGAAGAATGTAGCTGCACTCACCGAATCTTGTTTCCGTAACTTTTTATTCAATGCTTTACAACATCATGCGGGCATATAAACAGCGGAGCAGGGAGAGAGGCACCGTCAGAGCCGACGGCCGTTTCACGTCATCAGACACTTCCTCAAGGCAAGCGAGGAAGCGTCTGATGACGTGAAACGGGCGTCGGCTCTGACGGTGCCTCTCTCCCTGCTCCGCTGTTTGTTTGCCCGCATGATGTTGTAAAGCATTGAATAAAAAGTTACGGAAACAAGATTCGGTGAGTGCAGCTACATTCTTCTATTGTGACCCTTAAATCTACATGACCCACAGATTAAAAAGTGCCGGAAAAGGGAGTTATTAAGAGTATTTAAATGTTATATAGATTAATATGGCGGCCTTCGCACCACTGACAACAGGTGTAATTTACTAGAAAATATGTATAACACAATATGTGTACAACTGAACTCTTTGCACCAAACTGAGACGCACGGACTGCAATAAGAGTATTTAAATATTATATGGATTAATATGGCGGCCTTCGCACCACTGACTACAAGCGTAATTTAATAGGAAATATGTAGAACACAATATTCGTACAACTGAACTCTTTGCGCCAAACTGAGATGCACGGACTTCAGTAAACCTATTTAAAAGTTATGAGTTAAGCCGTTTTTTGGGAACACTGAAACGCAGTGATTGCAAAAGAACTGAAAACACAGGGACAATTTCAACTGCTAGCAGAGGTCTGCTGGCGAAAAAAGTGGTAGAAAACAATTCTTTTTCAATTGAAAATCACAGAACACACTGAGCTGCAAAATATCTCCCTTCCTTTCAAAAGCCTCTCCTGCTGCCGCCCCCCCCCCCCATCCCCCATGCAGCTCCGCAGCTACACACACCAGTAGATATCCTTAAAACTTTCTCTAAGGGCATGTCCCCACTGCACGGGTTTTTGGACGGTTTTCAGCCGGTTTGCGGTTTTTTCAGACCGCCTGAAAAACCGGCTGAAAATGAGCACAATGGTGCTCTATGGAAAACCCGTGCAGCAGTTCCCACTGCACGGGTTTTCCGCCCGGCGGTTTTGCCGCCGGCAAAACATTCAGCTAGCACCATCTTCTGTCCGGTTTTCGGATGGAATATGTGCTTCTCAATGGGAGGGCTGTTCTCCGCTCATCGCGGAGAAAAGCCGCCCCCCCCCCACGGCCGTGGGGACGGGCGCAAACCGGCCGGTATTTGTCCGATGCCGTGCGGATGCGCCCTAACTAAATAAGAAGTGCAATTCTCTAATCTAACTCTATTCTAAGCAGTAGGTGGATGGTTTCTTGTATTAGAAGTGACTATCAGAGCTGTTAGAACAGCTATTGGCAGTTGCATAGATAAAACAAGATCATGTGATTTTTGCAGCCAATGAGATCCATACACCACAAAGTGGTGAAGTTGTACATCTTCCTCACCCCCCTCTTTCCTCAGAGCTGATTGGCTGGCCACCAAATTGACAGGAAACGCTGAAAATGGCACGATAGTAATAGATTATCTGTAAGATTGTCACCTAAAATATCGTGTGATTGGCAATTTCCGATCAGCCTAAAACTCGTGCCGATTTCAACTTTTCAACAAATGATAGCCTGATGAGGATGGTGGAGAGACTACGGGGCTGTTATTCCTACAAAATTGTATATAGAAACCTTGATCTGCAAGTGTCAATTGACAAAGAGTGACATGCTTATTGCTGATCTCCACTCTAATAGTTGTCTTGCAAAATCTCCGCTAATTTTGTTTCTTGACTATAAACAGTGAGTGAGCTTTCGTAGGCCACTTCTTGACATACACATTAGTAAAAAGAAGTATCATTTTATTTTTTCAAACATGATGGACTCCTTTGTCTACAGGGTTATTGTGCATCTGTACAATCTGCACATATAATTTGATTGCCCTGTGCTAAACAAAATGATGCAAGACCAATTGCCAACTTCAGAGGATTTTAACGTATATTTATATAAACAATTAAAACTATCCTCCCGACAGGAAAATGGAGAGTGGCTGGGTTCATAGGGTTAGTTAGTCCATTGGTATTAATATTAAACAATTACAGGACACCAAAAAGGTGACCCCCTACTTCTATGGTATTCCTAGTGAAATTGCAGAAGTTACTGATTTTATTATTTGCAAGATTTAATAGTCCTATGGTCCAATAATCATTTTCTCTACATTGATGTAAGCCTATGCAGGCCCCAGAGGTAATACGTTTCAGAGGCAGAGCAGGAGGCGAATGGAAACACAAGCAGATCTAGTGTTCCTCATAAATCAGCCTAAACAAGTATACACATGTAGATACTTATTGACTTTGTTCCATAGTATAGTTGAAAAATGTCGGTGTGTCCTCAAAGGACACACCTGTTATCTGGAACAGTCCTTAACCAGCTTGTTAAGCGGCTTTGTCAGATCAAAGACCACATACAATGGGTACTAACTTTCACAATAGTTTAGCCTTGAGCCAAAGCCTATGTCAAAGCCAGGCATGTGCCAGTGGTATTAGGGGTTGCAATTGAAAATAAATTTCTCTTGAATAAGTACTTCTGTCCGATCGGAGGCACAACCTCGTCTCAGACAAAAGCAGTTGGGGATAAGTTATTGACTTCAGTGACAGCTTGAATGAACTTCATTATGCTGCCCCACTCCTAGAAACTGTCAGGTTTTAGACTGAATTAGGTGGCAGGTGCATAAGCTGTTATCCTGTCCCCCTTGAGACGAGTACAACCCAATCATCACCTGATTCTATACACAAATGTTTATGTTTATTTTAATGAATCCAAGCAATAAGGAAAAACATATTTAAATCATACGGCTGATCCTGTTATATGCTGCTTACTTTAAGATTGATAGGTAAAGACCACAAAACAGATTGCTTTTCTGTTACCATGCATTGTGCCTACGTTAATTTAGTGCCAGCGTTTACAATAATTTTGTAAGGATTTTTTCATATTTCAAAATGAGCTATCTTATCAGTAAAACAAAACCTTTTTGTTTATATTTAGGGACTGGTACATACTTAGCCATGAGAAGTGGATGCGATTTTTTCTAGTATAGGAAATGCTCTGGCAGCAGACTCATAATGGCCAACAGGAGAGCAGGGGTGGGCCCCTGAGTATGGTGGTCCTCTGGGTAGGGCAGGAATGGGCCGGTTTTCAGGAAGACAAGCTTAGAAAGAGAAGCAGAGTTCAAGAGTTATATACAGTCATGTACAGTAACTGTAGAGTGAGCCACAAGAATAAAACTCCACTACTGAGCCCTAATTTTTAACTCTACTAGTGGGCCCCTAGAATTAATTCCACTGGTGCGCCCCAAGAATCAATTCCACTGGTGGGCCCCAAAAATCAATTCCAGTAGTAGGCCTCAAGAATCTATTCCACTGGTCGGTACAAATAAATAACCCTACTGGTGGGCCTCAAGAATCAATTTCACTGGAGGACCCTATGAATCAACTCCACTGGTGGGCCCCAGACACCTCGATCCGACACTGTGAACAAAACAATCATGAGCGTAACTATAGTTAAAGCTGCCATAGAATGAACAGTGCAAAACATTTTTTTCTTTCTGAGAGGAATAAGATGGTGGCTTCCTGCTATTAAGCACTTGCTATTTTTGTTGCTGGTTACTGTCATTAGGTATGTTAGGGCCCATTTTGCTATTGGGCCCTATGACATCTGGTTATATCCTTAGATAAAACCTGAATACCAAACTCTAAAGTGGCAGAGAATTTTGTGCTGCTGTTTAATTTATAGAGCATTGGAAAGACAGGCTACAATTGTATCTACTTCTCAGCAGGTACATAGCGGTTTCCAGCCTGAATATAAACAGTACCATTTTACTTACTGCAAAGAAATATCTTGACAATGGTAAGGAATTGAAACACAAAGCCATGTGACGTTTTATGTATAAACGTATTAAGCCTTCTAGAAAAGCTATTCCATCTGATTTACTATAATATTTCAAAAGGCAGATGAATTTTTATTATAGCTTATGCTATGCATATGACAGGACATGCTATATACTCCTATCCTGCCATACACATTATTTAGAAGTTACTTTTGTGCATTATTATGAGCACCTTTTTGTTCCTTTTTATTGGTTTCAGAGGAAACGCAATTTGGGTGTGATTTGCAATAGAATTAAGGTGCATCTAAAGTCTTGTCAGGGCGAGCTCTACAGGGTTGCACTTTTTAGGGGTGGTTACTCTGTTAAGGATTATAGTATAGATGAAATGGTAGGGTCAAATCAGAATTCATAGGGCCCCATAGCAAAATGACATTAAACTAAAACAGCAGCAGAAGTAGCAATAGCTAAGGGCACGTTTACACGGCACAGGACAAATACCGGCTGGTTTGCCGGCCGGTATTTGTCCTGGTTTGCGCCCGTCCCCACGGCCGCGGGGGGACGGCTTTTCTCCGCGATGAGCGGAGAACAGCCCTCCCTCCTCCCATTGAGAAGCACATCTTCCGTCAGGAAACCGGACGGAAGATTGTGCTTCTACAATGTTTTGCGGCCGGACCGCCGACGGCAAAACCGTCCGACGGTAAAACCTGTGCAGTGGGGACTGCTGCACGGGTTTTCCATACAGCACAATTGTGCTCATTTTCGGCCGGTTTTTCAGGCGGTCTGAAAAACCGCAAACCGGCTGAAAAACCGTCCGAAAACCCGTGCCGTGGGGACATACCCTAAAGGTATAAATAAAAGCAGAAAACCACCAACTACTTGTTCCCTACAAAGAGAAACAATGTTTGCGGACCTGATTGGGACCCCTCAACCCTTTTGGCCCCATAGCAGCTGCTATGACTGCTATGACTATCGTTATGCATACTCTCTAATAGACCACCTCTAACTGCAGATCTACCTATGCCAGACATGACTGCTTTTTGACAAACATCTTGACCATGGACTATTGGTGAGTTATATGTTATGTCATTATTATTTGTGTGACTTATTTACTGTGAGAAGTAGTGCTTACTAGTATATATCTAGAATACTTTTTTTTTTTATAAAATAGCATTAAAGGTTAAGTTTTATTAGGCTTTTATTATGGTTTTCTGTGATTATGGTAGGAAGCTCCAATATATATATTTTTTAAACTTTAAAACCCCCGCACTTTAAATTAGGTACAATAGGTAAAAAGCTTTATTTGGACAAAACCCTTTTTGCAGGTCAGAACATTTCAATTCTTCGTTGGCAACCACCCCAAAGGGTGTTGCAACCACTGCTCAATTGTACGGGTGGAGAGGGCCCGGAAAATGCAACAGAGAGGAAATCAATTCCCCACCACCTGCACCAACCACCAGCCTAAGCGCTTACTGACGGCAGGATGGAAGCCATGCTTGAGTACCAAATCTGAAGCCCAAAATTTTGACCGGGACAGGCAGGAAGGTCGGGGAGCAAAATTCGAGTTAAAAGTCAACAAAAGGGCCAGGCAAACGATGCACTCTCGAATCTTTTCTATGACTGCCTAATTTCCCGAGAGTGGGGCCAAAATTGGCCCACAATTTACCTTTTTAGCCTGAACAGTTTGGGACACCCGGGGTTTGGAAACACAGTGGCTGGCTGAGAGCCAAGCAGGACCCGCTAAAGTTCCGCGTACGGTGACCGTCAGCGAATCGGGCTCGCGCCTCTCCTGGTTGGCGAACGGAGAGGCTATGAGTCACTGAGCTGTCTATCAGCTGAACCAGTCTGCCCAAATTTTCCTTTGACCTCTGGGCATCAATAAGGCATTTCCGCCCCAGGACTGCCGTCATGGATGTTTTTCTTTTTTTGGACCTTCTCTTAAACCTAGAGAGGTTTGTGCGTAAAATCCCCCGGAGATCAGCAGTTTTGAAATACTAGACCGCCCTTTGGGACCCAAAAACCCTGCCCGTTCAAAGGCATCAAAACACCTTTCTTCCCATATGATTCGGTTTGAAAAAGCAGGAGATTTCTTGACCCTGTCTACATGCCTAAATACACTGAGTTGCCCCATGTGATTGGCTGATTTGAAATTAAAGGTTTTAAAGAGCATTGCAGGTTTACCCAAAAAAGTGGCCGGTGAGTGTATGTGTGTGTATGGGAAAACTTTCAAAACCGCCAGTGTATCAAATACTTAAAATGTATATTTGATACAATAGTAAAACAGAACTTAATATTTGGTACAGAAACCTTTGTTTGCAGGTCTGACATTTCCTGTAGTTCTTGACCATGTTTGCACACACTGCAGCAGGGATATTGGCCCACTCCTCCATATAGATTGTAACGGCTGGAGTAGTGGATTCTCTGGACAAATGCAAGCACCAGAGAGCGGAATCTAAGTAGATCCCGGTGTTCACCAGAGCCTGCCGCAAGGCTGGTTGGGCTTACTGTGGCAGGAGTCCTACCAGGTCGCTACCCCTGACGCGACTTGATTGTGATGGAAGCCGAGGTGCAATGAGGTACCAAATCATGAAGCAAACTCGTAGACGGGGACAGGCAGGAAGGTCAGGGCAGGTGGCAAAAGTTCGTAGTCATAAAACGTAACAACAGGTCAGGAACATGCCAAGACAGGAATGCACTCTGGAATGATTTCTCTCTGGCACTAAGCACAATATATAGATAGATACGGCAGGGAAGTAGTGGGAGCGTCCTGGATATATAGGGTCTGTGCCCGACAATTAACCAATTACTGGCACACTGGCCCTCTAAATCTCAGTTAGCCGGCGCAGGCCCACCCTAGGGATTTGGAAAGCACAGTGGGTGGCAGAGGAGAGCGGGGAAGCAGGACTGCAGCAGGGTAAGTAACTGCCAGCAATACGAGTGCACCTGCAGCCCGACATACGGACTGCGGCGCCACTCGTCCCTGGTGGCGAATGGGCAGAGGCGGTACGAGTGCACCCATAGCCCAGCATGTATGCTGCAGGGCTGCTTGTGACACAGATCTTCTTCAGATCTTTCAGTTTCAGAGCTGTTGCTGAGCTACATTAAGTTTCAGTCCTCTCCAAAGATCTCCTATTGGATTCAGGTCTGGAGACTGGTGAGGCAACATCAGGACCTTGAAATGCTTCTTACGGAGCCGCTCCTTATTTGCCCTGGCTGTTTGTTTCGGGTCATTGTCGTGCTGGAAGATCCAGCCATGACCCATCTTCAATGCTCTCACTGAGAGAAGGGGGTTGTTGGCCAACATCTTGCAATAAATGGCCCCATCCATCCTTACTTTAATACAGTACAGTTGTCCTTTGCAGAGAGCACCTTCAATGTATGATGTTTCCACCCCCATGCTTCATGGTTGGGACGGTGCAGGGGTCTGTCTGTGCCCCGAATCTCTGCCGTGGTCCTGGAACGCTCCTAGATGCGGGCACCACCCGCCGATCTCTGACTGCACGGCCATTTCACAGCGGCCGCGCAGTCAGAGTCAGGGAGAAGGCAGGAACGGATCATTACCATCCTGTCTTCTCCCCTGTATGTACAATGCTTGGTAAGTGCCGTATATACACCTCAGCGTCACAGGGGGCGTGACGCACCGCTTTCATCCCCCCTGCGACGCTGGGGGTCCTAAGCCAGCAGCCTCTCCGCGGCCCAGGAGATCCCAGGCCCCGCGAGATGGCGTAAGTAGCGTGATGACATAGTTGCTTACAAACCAAATTTTCAAGCTGCAGGCCTGGACCGCAACGTGCGAGGTGAATAGGTTTTTTTTATTTGATTTTTTTTAGCTAAGGGGGGCATATTAATGGCTATGGGGGGCATATTAAATGGCTAAGGGGGGCATATTAATGGCTATGGGGGCATATTAAAGGCTATGGGGGCATATTAATGGCTATAGGGGGCATATTAATTGCTTTGGGGGGCATATTAATGGCTATGGGATTAGGGGCATATTAATTGGCTATGGGGGCATATTAATGGCTATAGGGGCTATATTAATGGTATGGGGGGCTTTTTAATGGCTATGGGGGGCATATTACCTAGCTAAGGGAACAGTACCCTGGCTAAATGAGGCATATTACTGACTAAAGAGGGCAGTAACCTAGCTACAGAGGGCAGTAACCTGGCTAGAGAGGCAATAACCTGGGTAAAAGGGGCAATTTCTTGGCTAAAGGGGGCTAAACCTGGTTAAGTGGGGTACTACTGGCTACAGGGGGCAAATATTTACTACATGGGGGGAATTAAAATTTGGGGCACTATAGATGGGGAGTTTGTATAGAGATAGGAATTTGTAGAGAGGTGCTGATAAAATGAGGAGTCTAAGATGTTTGTTTTATATATTCTACAGTGAAGAGTTGTGGACGGTAGAAGATGTCATGGCGTCTGGGACAGATGGAGAAGAAGAGAAAGATACCAACTCTTCAGAGACATCTCCTGTAAATCATTAAATGTAACTGCAGTGTAATCACGGTCTTGGTTTTGTAGTTTTTTTTTGTAACATTGGTTTGTCTGGTGTATTTGCTCCATGTATAGGTGCATTATTTGTTTACTTATTTATTAGGTATTACACTGTCATACATAGGTGAGAGGTTTTGAAAATGCAAATTTGTCAGCTCTGATTTTCATTGTGCAGTGACTGCTGAGGTGATGAACGGGATCTATGTGGAATGTGCAGAAAATTAGTGACAGGAACAGAAGTTTTTTCTCTGTAAAAATACATACACAGTTGACAATGTGGCTTGAAAAATGCCGCGTGCACCCAGCCCTACTCAGAAAAACTTAAGGGCCCGAGCCCCAGATGTTTTGGGACCCTAGCAACGCCCCTGGGACGGTGTTCTTGGGGTTGTACTCATCATTCTTCTTCTTTCAAACACAGCGAGTGGAGTTGATACCAAAAAGTTCTATTTTGGTCTCATCTGACGACACAATCTTTTCCAATGCCTCCTCTGGATCATGCAGATGGTTATTGGTGTACTTCAAAGGGGCCTGGAAATGTGCTGGCACGAGCAGGAGAACCTTGTGTGCCCAGCAGGATTTTAATCCATGATGACGCAGTGTGTTATTAATGGTAATCTTTGAAAGGTCCTCCCATGTAGTTCTGGGTTGATTCCTGACATTTCTCAGAATCATCTTTACCCCACTAAGCGAGATCTTGCATGGAGCCCCAGACCGAGGAAGATTGACAGTC
Source organism: Phyllomedusa bahiana (assembly GCA_025379985.1). Lineage (NCBI taxonomy): Eukaryota > Metazoa > Chordata > Amphibia > Anura > Hylidae > Phyllomedusa > Phyllomedusa bahiana. The sequence goes on from JAODAL010013944.1 coordinate 40,556, forward strand.
ATGTTGTGTTTCTTCCATTTTCTAATAATTGCGTCAATAGTTGTTGCCTTCTCACAAAGCTGCTTGCCTAGTGTCCTGTAGCCCATCTCAGCCTTGTTCATGTCTACAATTTGGTCTTGGCCATGGTGGAGAGATTGGAGTGTGATTGATTGAGGGTGTGGACAGATGTCTTTTATACAGGTAACAAGTTCAAACAGGTGCAATACAGGTGCAGAGTAGGAGTGCTTCTTAAAGAAAAACTGACAGGTCTGTGAAATTCAGAATTCTTGCTGGTTGGTAAATGATCAAATACTTATTTCATGCAATACAATGAAAATTATTATTTATTATTAGAAATTATACATTTTTTTTTCATTATTTTTTTTAGATTCTGTTGAAATGTACCTATGAGAAAAATTACAGACCTCTCCATTCTTTGTAGGTGGAAAACTCGCAAATTCACCATTGTATCAAATAATAATTTTCCAAACCCGAAAAGTATATATATACTGTATATATATACTTTTCCCTCCCCTCCTCTTGGTGACACCCACATCATGCTGTATATTCTTGTACGTTCTCCAATGTGGATCCTTACTATGACCCTACACTAGTTTTCTGATGGTGCGGAATCTTTCTCTCTCAACCCCCAGCTCCTGTCGAGGGAATGTGGAAGTGGGGGTCAAGCTCCTCCTATAGGCCCACATACAGTGTATATGAATGCCTTAGCATGCCATGTGGTCATCTGACCACATGGTAGCAGAATTTTATGTACAAACCAACACAGATCACGCTAAATGGAGCTTGTTCAGAAGGGTTTAAAAATTTAAAAATTTAACCCAGATTTCCCTTGTCCGGGACATACTGCAATCTTTATATAAATATTCATGCTCACGGTACATCACATTGATGAACAGAAGAGCACTGCCTCCCAGCCCGGTACTGCCCACATCACGCTGCACATCCTTGTATAGTGCTTTGATTTGGGCACTGAATACAGCAGGAACAGCCAGCCACAGGTGGTGAAGCAGGAGCAGTTGAGCCAAATGCGGAAGTTGATGTAGTAGAAGCTGCTCTCCATTACACTGCTGTTTATAGGGCACAGTGGAGTGAGTTTGGATGAGATGACTTCAATGTGGTTCAATTTTACCCATTTTTTCCTTTTTCGTTTGTTTGGGACCTGTCCACAGAGCATTTAAACCCCCTTTTATTTTTTCTTAATTAGGGCAACTAATAAATGTTCTAATTTTAAATTGTTTGTGGCAGTCATTTTAATAAAATCTTTTAGGATACTGCTGCCCTAATAAATGAGAAAAGCTTTTTTACGTCACCGTTTCCCAGCTTGCCGTCCCCTCTCTGTGATTTTTGTTTACTGTTGGTACGTGGTCACATGCCAATATGACATCCCATTTGGAGTGTGAGTGCCACTGTGTTTTTTCTAATTTATTAGGGAAGCAATATGCTAAAAAGATTTTATTAAAAATGACTTGGACAATCCCTTTATAAGATTTGTTTCTACTTCATACACAACACATACCACATATCTCTTAAAGGTAAGAAATACTAAAGGGTCTATTTGCATTCTCCCCCAATCACTTGAATGCCAAGATGCCATACTTAGCACAGCCTGTGAACGAGAGTAGCACTCTTTCCAGTTAAAAAAAAGAAACAGACCCTTTTTCAAAGTTTTTGTGTAAGACGAAATTCTCTGTTTCACTGTTTGTTGTAAAGTCGCTTGTAACCAACTTCATTAGTATTCTACAAAGAACCACTAGAAGTGCAACCCTAGCTGAAAGACCCCGCTCACCCAAAACAAATTTTTATCCTTAAAATTTTGAGAGGTTTTTTTCATCAAACTCCAACTAAAAAGTATGGTTTGAACTGTGGAGGGGGGTTTTTGGGCCCAAAGGCCCTTTGGGTGTGTTTCCGCAATTTAAGTTAATGAGGGCCTTTTTGGGTTTTAGAAACCCCGATTGGAGGGTTTTGTTGCTGCAATTAATTGTAGACCAGAAATTTTTCTTAAAAAGGGGAAAAATTTATTTTAAAAGAACTTTATGCCCGCTAGTTATTATTGTAAAGTAGTGCTGATCTCTCTGCAGCTTCTCCTTTACTCTGGTTTCACTGAATTTATTTATATCTATGCAAAAAACTTTTAATGTTTTACTGCTAGTTTCCAAATATGTTTTCCAAAAAAACTCATTTTTGTTTAAATTTAGTTGTTTTTTTTTTTAATAAAGGGTAGTAAACAATTACTTTCTCCCCCCTTTTACAAGCTAAAGACAGAGCGAAGTCACCCCCGTCCCGAATCAAAGGGGGTCTCCCAAAAAAAGAAATTTTTCATTTTGTTAAGATGATTTTGGTAAGATTTTTTTGGGGTGGGCTTATACATTAAACAGGATTTTCCCCCCTTTTGAATAAAAACCCCTTGGGCAGTTTTTTTCTTCTCCCCGTTTCCCCTTATTACATTATTATGAAAAAATTAATTGTTAATTTTTTTTTATATTCGATCTTTTTCGTCCCCCATTACTCATTTTTCTTTTTATCTATGAACACAATTTCAGCTTTGGGAAATCAAATCCCCTTTTTTTTTTCTTATTTTAAACAACAATTTTTTTTTGCTCAATTTGGCCCTGTTTTACCAAAACCCTTTTTGGACTGAAATTTACAAAAAATTTTGTTTTTGAGTCCTTTCCCCAAAAACCCAATTTTTTTTAAAAAAACCCTTTTTTCCTAACCCTTTTCTCTAATTCCCAAAACCCCAACTGGAAAACCCTAACCCCCGATTGGGGTTTGGATTTTTTTTTTTCAGTATTTTTTAAAGGTTTTAATTTATAGTTCCAAAAGGTGCTCCTGGCTTGGCAGTGCTTCAGGTATGGTTTTCCAGAAAAAAAGGGCCCGGGGGGGGGTGGGGTTGGCGAAGGTAGTCGACCCTAGGGCGCCCTTCAAATTTAAAGGGAGAAAGGGGGCGCAAGGAGACATGTAGTGGGCTGAGTTTTCCATTTGGGGGGCGATTTGTGCCTTGTTTGCGTAGGGCACCAGAATACCTTGTCCCAGCCATGGTGGTGTCACTTTCAGTGTTATGTCTAATGTCGCTTCTAAAATAACTTTCAGTTCCCATAAATGGTATGTTGGGTAACTAGAAGTGACATTGGACATTATATTAATATTTATTTTGCAGTGATACTCTCACTCAAATTAAACAACATGTGGATCTATGGAAAAAACACGCATTTTGACAGTTTAATGACATTTCAATTAATTTGTATGGGAAAATTTGCTTTGACATGAGAGAAACTGAGTTTAGAGCAAGGTCACAGAACGAATAATACTTGTATCTCAAGGTATCACTATACTTCATTTGCTTCTCCTTTTCCCCTTTTTAGTTGCATTTAAAAAAATTGGTGTGAGGGTCCTCCATAGATTAGAACTGATCACTGGATGTCCAGCAGCAGGAAATCCTAATCAACTTACTTTTCATGTGAGGTGTATGTGTGTGTGTGTGCAGGGCCGGACTGGGAATAAAAATCAGCCCTGGCATAAGCCCCCAGCAGCCCACATAAAAATTTCTGCTTTAAAAAAAGCCCCTTTTCCGCACCTCGCCCCTTTTAAAAAAAAAATACACTATAAACTGCTTTCACACAGAAGTTTTTGTTTCATTTTTGATGTTTTTTGTGCTTTTTTATGTGTTTTGGTGCGGTTTTGTGCAGAAAGGGGGGGCAGTTAATGCTGTACATTTTGCACCAAAAAACGCACAAAAAAAATGCACCCAAAAACCCCTCGGTTTAAAGGCCCCCAAAACAAGCAAGAAAAAAACATGGTCCAGAGAAACCCTATCACGAGTCAGGTGTGGGCCCTTTTCAAACCGGGGGCAAGCCCACATAATACATAAGCACCAACATAACCTACAACCCCCCCAATCAATCACCCGTAGTAAGGTCACCATCACATGAGTACAGCCACTGACTCAACACTAGAAGTAAAAATGACCCTGACAGCAGGGACTCACAGGAGACGTCATCTCTGATGGGAGTTGTTCTCTTCTCTTTTTCTTCTGGCCCAACCCTCCTTGATGTCTCCCTGATGAGTCGTTTCCCTTTTCCATTTCTTTCTCTGTCCAGTACAGCATTTCGCAGTGTCCTCTTCTAGTGGTCACTTCTCGTCCCTGTAGAATTTACCACAAATAACATCTTTAGGGTCCTCTCCCCCCCCCCCCATCTTCCTGCACTTTCCTATCAGATTCCCCAAACAGGGTATGTTAGACCCTAAAATTAGAATTTAAAAAAATGTCAGATAAGAAATGGCAGTGTATATAGGTAGACCCCATTAGTAGGTATAACAGAGCCTTCCTCCATTAATTTGGTAGGGTAGAAAGGGGCCCTAACCACCAGTAACTACCAGGTAGCTAGGGGCTGCCGCCCAGTAAACTAGCCAGGTAGCTAGTGCTGCCCCCAAGTAACTAGACCAGGTAGCTGGGGCTGCACCAGTGATCAGCCACGGTAGCTTGGGCTGCCCCCAGTAATCAGTCATGGTAGCTGGGTTGGCCCCAGTTAATCAGCCAAGTAGCTAGGGATGCCCCCAGTAATCAGCTCAGGGTAGGGCCAGAATTAGCCATGTAGGGCCGAGTAATTTAGCAGGTATGGCCAAGTAATTAGCCCGGGCTGGGCAAGGGGCACTAATTAGCCAGCTAGGAGCAGTGTATGTAGGAAGGCAGGGCCCAGTTATGTAGCCAGGGCAGGCGCTATTATTATTAGACAGGGCAACTTATAAGTAGACAGGGCTGGTCAATAGGTAGACGGGGCAGGTATATAGGCAGAAGGGGCTGGTATATAGCTAGACGGGGCTGGCATATAGATGAGAGGGGGCTGGCCATAAAGCTAGAACTAGGGGCTGGTATTATAGGCAGACAGGGCTGGGGTAAATAGGTAGAGCAGGGCTGGTATATAGGCGACAGGTCCTTGTTTATAGGCAGACAGGGCTGGTTTATAGGCAGAAGGGGCCGGGTATATAGGTAGACGGTTCTGGTATATAGGCAGACTGTCCTGGTATATAGTAGAAATGGTCCTGAGAATATTATGGTAGTAGAAAGGTCTGGTCATATAGGTAGACAGGTCCTCCGAGTAATATAGAGCAAGAGAGGACCGGGGTGGTATATATAGGCAGTGAGGGGCTCGGTATATAGGCAGTATAGGGGATGGTTATATAGGTATTACAGTTCCTGGTACTATAGGTAGAAAGGGGCTTGGGTATTTAGGTAGACAGGGGCTGGGTATATAGGCCAGACAGGTCTGGTATATAGGTAGACATGGTTCTCTGGTATATAGGTTAGACAGGGGCTGTTGGTATATAGGTTAGACAGAGGCTGGTATATAGGCATGAAGGTCCTGGTATATAGGTAGACAGGTGGCTTGGTATATAGGCAGAAAGGTCGATGGTAAATATAGGTAGACAGGGTCCTGGTATATAGGTAGACAGGGGCTGGTATATAGGTAGACAGGGGCTTGGGGGTATATAGGCAGACATGGGGCTGGTATATAGGCAGACAGGGGTTGGTATATAGGTGAACAGGTTCCTGGTATATAGGTAGACAGGGACTGGTAATAGGCAGACAGGGACTGGTATATAGGCAGGACAGGGGGCTGGTATATAGGAAGATAGGGGCTGGTATTATAGTTAGACAGGTCATGGTTTATAGGAGTTGGAGAGGGGCTATTGTCATTATAGGTAGACAGGGGCTGGTATATAGGCAGACAGGTCCTGGTATATAGACAGACAGGTCCTGGTATATAGGTAGACAGGTCCTGATATACAGGCAGACAGGTCCTGGAATACAGGCAGACAGGGGCTGGTATATAGGCAGGACTGGGGATGGTGTTATAGTTGAAAGGTCCTGGTATACTAGGCAGGACATGGTTCCTGGTATATAGGTAGACAGGGGCTGGTATATAGGTAGACAGGGGCTGGTATATAGGCAGACAGGTCCTGGTATATAGGCAGACAGGTCCTGGTATATAGGTAGACAGGTCCTGGTATGTAGGCAGACAGGGGCATGGGTTATAAGTTGACAGGGGCTGGTACTGGGTATATAGGCGACAGGTACTGGTGTTTATAGGCAGACAGGTCCCTGTATATATAGGTAGACACCTGGTCTCCTGTTACAGGCAGACAGCGTCATGGTATACAGGCAGGGACATGGGGCTGGTATATAGGCAGAAGGGGTAGGTATATAGTAGACAGGTACGGCCGGTATATAGGTAGACAGGTCCTGGTATATAGGCAGACAGGGGCTGGTATATAGGCAGACAGGGGCTGGTATATAGGCAGACAGGTCCTGGTATATAGGCAGACAGGTCCTGTTATATAGGTAGACAGGTCCTGGTATACAGGCAGACAGGTCCTGGTATACAGGCAGACAGGGGCTGGTATATAGGCAGACAGGGGCTGGTATATAGGTAGACAGGGGCGGGTATATAGGCAGACAGGTCCTGGTATATAGGTAGACAGGGGCTGGTATATAGGCAGACAGGTCTGCGTATATGGTAGAGGTCCTGGATATAGGTGACAGGGGCTTGGTATATAGGTAGACAGGGGCCTGGTATATCTGGTAGACAAGGGGCTGGTATTATATAGGCAGACAATGGGGTTGTTATATAGGTAGAAGGTCCTGGTATATAGGTAGACAGGGGCTGGTATATAGGCAGACAGGTGCTGGTAGATAGGCAGACAGGGGCTGGTATATAGGCAGATAGGGGCTGGTATATAGTTAGACAGGTCCTGGTATATAGGTAGGCAGGGGCTGGTATATAGGTAGACAGGGGCTGGTATATAGGCAGACAGGTCCTGGTATATAGACAGACAGGTCCTGGTATATAGGTAGACAGGTCCTGATATACAGTAAGACTGGTACTGGAATTCAGGCCAGACAGGGCTGTTATTTAGGACAGACCAGGGGCTCGGTATATAGGCAGAAAGGTCTGGTATATAGCAGACAGACAGTCCTGTTATATTGGTAGACAGGTCCTGTTATACAGGCAGACAGGTCCTGGTATACAGGCAGACAGGGGCTGGTATATAGGCAGTCAGGGGCTGGTATATAGGTAGACAGGTCCGGGTATATAGGTAGACAGGTCTGGTTATAAGGAGACAGGGGCTGGTATATAAGTAGACAGGGCTGGTATATAGGCAGACAGGTCCTGGTATATAGGCAGACAGGTCCTGTTATATAGGTCGACAGGTCCTGGTATACAGGCAGACAGGTCCTGGCATACAGGCAGACAGGGGCTGGTATATAGGCAGGACAGGTTTCCTGGTTTATTGAACAGGACAGGTCCTGTATTTAGGTAGACAGGGTCTGATATACATGGCAGACATCGGTCCTGAACATAAGGGAGACAGGGGCTGGTATATAGGAGACAGGGGCTCGGTATATAGTCAGACAGGGGCTGGTGTATCGGTTGAAAGGGGTGCTATATAGGTGACAGGGGGCTTGTATATAGGTAGACAGGGTGGTTTTATAGGCAGACAGGCTGATTGAGTATATAGGCAGACCAGGGGCTGGTATATAGGCAGGATAGGAGGCTGGTATATTGGTAGACAGGTCCTGGTAATAGGTAGACTAGGGGCTGGAATATAGGCAGGACAGGTTTCCTGTATATAGGGCAGACAGGTCCTGGTATATAGGTAGACAGGTTCTGGTATATAGGTAGACAGGGGCTGGTATATAGGTAGACAGGGGATGGTATATAGGTAGACGGGGCTGGTATATAGGGAGACAGGGGCTGGTATATAGGTAGACAGGGACTGGTATATAGGCTGGCAGGGGCTGGTATATAGGCAGACAGGGGCTGGTATATAGGTAGACAGGTCCTGGTATATAGGCACACAGGTCCTGGAATATAGGTAGACAGGTCCTGGTATATAGGAAGACAGGTCCTGGTATATAGGCAGACAGGGGCTGGTATATAGGCAGACAGGGGCTGGTATATAGGCAGACAGGTCCTGGTATATAGGGCAGACGTCCTGTTATATTGGTCGACAGGTCCTAGGTATACGCAGGCAGTACATGGTCCTGGAATACAGGAGACAGGGGATGGTATATAGGCAGAACGGTCCTGGTATATTGACAGACAGGGGTCCTGGTATATGTAGACATTTGGTCCCTGATATAATGGCAGACTGGGTCTGGAATACAGGCAGACAGGGGCTGGTATTATAGAGCAGGGACAGGGCTGGTTATATAGGAGACAGGGGACTAAAGGTGTATAGGTAGACAGGGGGGCTGCTATGCTATATAGGTAGAAGGGGCTTGTATATAGGTGACAGGGGCTGGTATATAGCTAGACAGGGGCTAGTATATAGGCAGACAGTCCTGGTATATATTGCAGACAGGGGATGGGGCTGGTATATAGGCAACTTGGGGCTGGTATATAGCAGATAGGGGCTTGCGTATATAGGTAGACAAGGGTCCTATGGTTATATAGGTAGGCAGGGGGCTCGGGTATATAGGTATAGACAGGGGCTTCGGTATATAGGCAGACAGGTACTGGCATATAGGACAGACAGGTACTCGGTATATAGGTAGACTGGTCCTTATATTACAGGCAGACAGTCCTAGAATACAGGGCAGACAGGGCTGGGTATATCAGGGCAGACGGGGCTTGAGGTATATAGGCAGACAGGGGCTGGTATATAGGTAGACAGGTCCTGGTATATAGGCAGACAGGTCCTGGTATATAGGTAGACAGGGGGTCGGTCTATAGGATTTAGGACAGAGGGGCTCGGTATATTGGCAGAAGGTCCTGGTATATAGGTAGACAGAGTCCTGGTATATAGGTAGACATGGGGCTAGGTATCATAGGTAGCAGGGGCTGGTATATTAGGTTGACAGACGCTTGGTATATAGCAGACAGGGGGGATTGGTATATAGGCAGACAGGGGTTGGTTATTTAGGTAGACAGGTCGCTTGGTATTTTATAGGTTAGACAGGGGGATGGTTATATAGGCAGACAGGGCTGGTAGATAGGCAGACAGGGGCTGGTATATAGGTAGACAGGTCCGTGGATATATTGGTTAGGGTCAGGTCCTGGATATAGGCAGACAGGGGCTGGTATATAAGTAGACAGGGCTGGTATATAGGCAGACAGGTCCTGGTATATAGGCAGACAGGTCCTGGTATATAGGTAGACAGGTCCTGATATACAGGCAGACAGGTCCTGGAATACAGGCAGACAGGGGCTGGTATATAGGCAGACAGGGGCTGGTATATAGGCAGACAGGGGCTGGTATATAGGTAGACAGGTCCTGGTATATAGGTAGACAGGGGCTGGTATATAGGCAGACAGGTCCTGGTATATAGGCAGACAGGTCCTGGTATATAGGTAGACAGGGGCTGGTATATAGGTAGACAGGGGCTGGTATATAGGTAGACAGGGGCTGGTATATAGGCAGACAGGGGCTGGTATATAGGTAGACAGGGGCTGGTATATAGGCAGACAGGGGCTGGTATATAGGCAGACAGGGGCTGGTATATAGGTAGACAGGTCCTGGTATATAGGTAGACAGGGGCTGGTATATAGGTAGACAGGTCCTGGTATATAGGTAGACAGGTCCTGGTATATAGGCAGACAGGGGCTGGTATATAGATAGACAGGGCTGGTATATAGGCAGACAGGGCTGGTATATAGGTAGACAGGGGCTGCTATATAGGTAGACAGGGGCTTGTATATAGGTAGACAGGGGCTGGTATATAGGCAGACAGGTCCTGGTATATAGGCAGACAGGTCCTGGTATATAGGCAGACGGGGCTGGATATATTAGGCAGACATGGGGCTCGGTATATAGGCAGATGGGGCTTTGTATATAGGTAGACAAGGTCTGGTTATAGGTAGGCAGGGGTGTATAATAGGTAGACAGGGGGCTGTTGGTATATAGCAGACAGGTCCCTGGCATATATGACAGACAGGTCATGGGATATAGGTAGACAGAGTCTCCTGATATACAGGCGCATGGTACTAGAATAAGGCAGCAGGGGCTGGTTATATAGGCAGACAGGGCTTGGTATTAGGCAGATCAGGGGCTTAGGTATAGTAGGTAGAAAGGTCCTGGGGGTATATAGGCAGACAGGTCTGGTACTATAGGTAGAACAGGGGCTGGTATTATAGGTAGACAGGCGCGCTGGGGGTGGGTATTAGGCAGACAGGTCCTTGGCTAATAGGTAGGACAGGTCCTGGTATTTTAGGTAGACAGGGGATGGAGTATATAGGTAGACAGGGGCTCGGATATAGGTTGACAGACGCTGGTATATAGGCAAGACAGGGGCGGTATATGGCAGACAGGGGTTGGTATATAGGTAGACAGGTCCTGGTATATAGGTAGACAGGGGCTGGTATATAGGTAGACAGGGGCTGGTAGATAGGCAGACAGGGGCTGGTATATAGGTAGACAGGTCCTGGTATATAGGTAGACAGGTCCTGGTATATAGGCAGACAGGGGCTGGTATATAAGTAGACAGGGGCTGGTATATAGGCAGACAGGTCCTGGTATATAGGCAGACAGGTCCTGTTATATCTGTAGACAGGTCCTGGTATAAAGGCAGACAGGTCCTGGTATACAGGCAGACAGGGGCTGGTATATAGGCAGACCGGGGCTGGTAGATAGGCAGAACAGGGGGGGTATGGTGATATAGGTTGGCACAGGTCCTGGTATATAGGTAGACAGGGGCTGGTATATAGGCAGACAGGTCCTGGTATATAGGCAGACAGGTCCTGGTATATAGGTAGACAGGTTCTGGTATATAGGTAGACAGGGGCTGGTATATAGGTAGACAGGGGATGGTATATAGGGAGACAGGTGCTGGTATATAGGTAGACAGGGCCTGGTATATAGGTAGACAGGGGCTGGTATATAGGAAGAAAGGGGCTGGTATATAGGTAGACAGGTCCTGGTATATAGGTCAGAAAGGGACTGTATATAGTTAGGACAGGTCCTGGGTATTATAGGTAGAAGGTCCTGGTATATAGGCAGACAGGCGGCCTTGGTAGTTTAAGTAGACAGGGCTGGTAATATAGGCAGACTAGGTCTGGTTATATTTGGCAGACAGGTCCTGTTATATAGGTCGACAGGTCCTGGTATACAGGCAGACAGGTCCTGGCATACAGGCAGACAGGGGCTGGTATATAGGCAGACAGGTCCTGGTATATAGACAGACAGGTCCTGGTATATAGGTAGACAGGTCCTGGTATATAGGTACGAAAGAGGTCCTGGCTATATAGGCGACGGGCAGGCAGGAATTAGGCAGACAAGGAGGTGGGGGCCGTTGTGCCCATCTGCCGTCTGTCTGCCCGGTGGTGTGTCCGCAGCAAATCGCCTGCGTGCGCCCTCATGGAGCTGCGCGTACCCCCTGTCGCACCGTGCTGGTGATGCTCGTGGATACGTTGCGGCGTGGCCCTGCCCCCACCATGCTGTGATGTGCTGTGGCCCCCCTGCTTGTCCCCTTCCGCTGCCCGGTTCGACCATGCCGCCCTTGGTCTCTGCCGATGCGCGTGCTGGTGTCATTCCCTAGCTGTAGTGGCCACTCTTGCGCCGCCTTGGGCCCCTACTGCCCTTGAAAACTGGTCGACTTCCCTGCTGCCCTACACTGCTGGTCGGGGCCCAGATGACTACCTGTGGCTACCCTCTGTGCTGACTGCTCCTGCCCTGTGCTGCCGGCGCCCCCCTGGTGCTGAAATGTCTGTGCTGGTCGACCCGTGTGGATACGGCTCTGTACCTGGCCCCCAATGGATCCCCTGGATTTCTTAGCACTGTGGCTCTGCTGAATGCTTGCCCTGCTTCTTGTTAGTGTCCCTGTGGTCTGTCGCTGCTGCTGCTGGCTCGTCTGAATGCATTGGTTAATGTGCAGGTGGTCTCGTGGATGCCCCCTGATGACCGAATGACTGTGACAAGGGGGAACCGGTGTGAGGGCGGTTAGCAGCCGTCTCTGGTGCATGACACCACTGCTGCTGTGCTGTACCACCCGTTGTGCTACCTTCCCTGGTGGTCCTAGGGCCACTGACCGTGGGGTTTTGCAGTGCCTCGCTGCCTGTGGATACTCATATATATCTTAAAAACCCCATTTTTGCATTGTGCCTGCCTCCTTGTGGATGCTGCTGTGATGCCGCCCCTTTGCCTGTCGTGCGTTGCATCACCTCCTGTGCATTCCTGTGGTGTAATGGGCATGGGTTAAACCCCTCCCCCGCGTGTGCTGCGGTGGTCCCCTTGTGTGTGACTCTTGATTGCCTGTGCTGCTGTTATGCTGACTGTGCAATGGCGCGTGTTTGTGAACTCTGCCTCTGATGCCTGGTCGACGTGGGTGTGTTGTGTGGTGGGCCCTCCCCTGCTGCCTGGCACCCTTCCCAACTGGCACTGGTATCTCCTGCACTGCACTGCTAGCCTGCAGCAATGCTTGCTGCCTTGTGCCTCCTGAGCCTTGGCTGCTGCATGGATCTCTACTGGTGGTGCTGCGTGCGCTGGCGTTCGCCTGTTCCTGCTGTCATGTAACTGCCTGCCCCTATCCTCTGCGTGGCGTTGGTCAGCTGGAGGCCACCTTGCTGCGCTGCTGCCACTGATGTGGACCCCTTTGCATTGCCTGGTTCACGAGGTTTGCACGTTCTGCACTGTGACGTCCCCCTGGTGGCCACGCCCCGCTGACTGCCCCACCTGCCCCTGCTGCTTGCCTGCCGTGGTATAGCCTGCCTGCCCTTGCCACTGCTTCCCGTGCTTCCTGCTGATGCTGCATGCCCTTCTGCATGTGGTTATGCTGTACTGTGCCTGTGTGTGGTCCTGTTGCTGGCCGCGGTGCTGTGGCCGTGCTTGGCCCTGGTTGGGCCGTGCCCCTGCATGCCTGTCTTTGGTGACTGTGTGGATCCTGTGGCAGCTGTGCGTGCCTGCGTTCTTCTGGCTCAGAGCCCTGCCACCTTTGCCTCCCCCTCTGCTGTGTGGCCTGCCTGATGCGCCCTGCCAGCCTCCGCCGTGATGACGCCTTGTGCCGCCTCTGCCTCCCTGTATATATAGGCAGACAGGGCCTGGTAGATAGGCAGACAGGGGCTGGTATATAGGTAGACAGGTCCGGGTATATAGGTAGACAGGTCCTGGTATATAGGCAGACAGGGGTTGGTATATAGGTAGAAAGGTCCTGGTATATGGTTGACATGGGGCTGGGTATATAGGCAGACAGGGGCTGGTAGATGGCAGACAGGGGCTGAGGTATATAGGTTAGACATGGTCGGGTGATATAGGTAGACATGGTCCTGGTATATAGGCGACAGGGGCTGGTATTTAAGTGACAGGGGCTTGGTTTATAGGCAGACACTGGTCCTTGGGGTATTAGCAGACAGGTCCTGTTAAACTGTAGACAGGTCCTGGTTATAAAGGCAGACATCGGTCCTGGTATACAGGCAGACAGGGGGCTGGTATATAGGCAGAAAAGGGGCTGGTATATAGGCCCAGATCAGGGGCGGTATATAGGCAGATAGGGGCTGGGTATATTAGGTAGACACGGGTCCTCGGTATATTAGGTAGACAGGGGCTGGTATATAGGCAGTCAGGTCCTGGTATTTTGGCAGACAGGTCCTGGTATATAGGTAGACAGGTCCTGGTATATAGGTAGACAGGGGCTGGTATATAGGTAGACAGGGGCTGGTATATAGGTAGACGGGGCTGGTATATAGGCAGACAGGGGCTGGTATAGTAGGATATAGTCAGGGGCCATGGGTATATAGGCTGGCAAGGTGCTGGTAGATAGGCCAGACAGGGCTGGTATATAGGTAGACAGGTCCTGGTATATAGGTAGACTGGGTTTTGGTATATGGTAGACAGGTACTGTTATATAGGGTGACAGGGTCTGGTTATAGGAGACAGGGGATGGTATATAAGTTAGACAGGGGCTGGTATTATAGGCAGACACGGGTCCTGGTATATAGGCAGACAGGTACTGTCTATATAGGTAGACCAGGCGGTTTTTCCTGGTATTACAGGCCAGGACTTGGTCCTGGCATACAGGCAGACAGGGGCTGGTATATAGGCAGACAGGGGCTGCTATACAGGCAGACAGGTCCTGGTATATAGGTTGACAGGTCCTGGTAGATAGGTAGACAGGTCCTGGTATATAGGCAGACAGGGGCTGGTATATAGGATGACAGGTCCTGGTATATAGGTTGACAGGTCCTGGTATATAGGTAGACAGGGGCTGTATATAAGTAGGCTGGGGCTGTATATAGGCAGGAAAGCGGTCCTGGGTATATAGGCAGACAGGTCCTGGTATATAGGTAGACAGGGGCTGGTATATAGGTAGACAGGGGCTGGTATATAGGCAGACAGGTCCTGGTATATAGGTAGACAGGTCCTTGGTCATATAGGTTCTAGAGGGGCTTGGTATTCAGGGTAGACAGGTCCTGGTATATAGGTAGACAGGTCCTGGTATATAGGCAGACAGGGGCTGGTATATAGGCAGACAGGGGCTGGTATATAGGCAGACAGGTCCTGGTATATAGGCAGACAGGTCCTGGTATATAGGTAGACAGGTCCTGGTATATAGGCAGACAGGGGCTGGTATATAGGCAGACAGGGGCTGGTATATAGGCAGACAGGTCCTGGTATATAGGCAGACAGGTCCTGGTATAAAGGCAGACAGGTCCTGGTATATAGGTAGACAGGTCCTGGTATATAGGTTGGCAGGGGCTGGAATATAGGTAGACAGGGGATGGTATATAGGTAGACAGGGGATGGTATATAGGAAGACGGGGCTGGTATATAGGCAGACAGGGGCTGGTATATAGGTAGACAGGTCCTGGTATATAAGGTAAGACTACGGGGCTGCTTATATAGGGCAAGACAGGTTTCCTGGTATATAGGTAAGAAACGGTTCACTGGTATGTAGGTAGACAGGTCCTGGTATATTGCAGATAGAGTGACAGGTCCTGGAATTATGGTAGACAGGTCCTGGTATATAGGCAGACAGGTGCCTCGGTATAGAGGTTAGACAGGTTCCTGGTATATAGCTTTGGCAGGGGCTGGTTCATATAGTTAGATATAAGGGGGCTGGTATATAGTAGACAGGGGATTCGGTATATAGGTACGACGGGCGGCGCTATACTAGGCAGCAGGGGCTGGGTATATAGGAAGACAGGGGAATCGGGTATATAGTAGACAGGGGGCTAGGTATATACGGAAGACAGGGAGTGGTTTATTGGTAAAACAGGGGCTGGTATATAGGTAAACAGGTCCCCTGGTTTTATAGGTAAGACAGGCGGCTTGGTATATAGGTAGATAGGGGCTGGTATATAGGTAGACATGGTCCTGGTATATAGTAGACAGGGGCTAGGTATATAGCTAGACAGGGGTGAGATTATAGGTAGACAGGGGCTGGGTGTATAGGTAGACAGGGGACTAGGTATATAGGGTGGGGCTTGGTTATATAGCTGACTGGTCCTGGTATATTGGCTGACAGGTCTGGTACTATAGCTAGAAAGGTCCTGGTATATGCTAGACAGGGTTCTGGTATATAGCTAAAACAGGGGCTCCGTCTGGTATTTATTTAGCTAGGACAAGGGATGGTAGTTTTAAAAAAATAAATTAAAACCAATACTTACCTAGGAGGTCATACTGATCTTTTCTTCCTTCTTCTGTCTTACCCGGTGGCCAGCCTCGGAAGCAGGAATGCAGGGCCGCGGAGGTCGAGAGCGATGTCGTTCATCACTCCGCGCGCCCTGGCTCCTCGGTCCTGCTGGGAGACTGAACAGACGAACTGGGATCAGTTAGAACCCAGATGTTCAGCTGTCGCTGCTGCTTGCACAGCGCGGTATGCAGCGGCGGCGGCCGTTGATGGCTGGCCTCATGGCGGGCGTCGGTGCAGCTGATGAGACATTTGCGGCCCCTGTAGCGACGCCACAGACATGGTGCCGGGACTCGGGTGGCCGAAGCCGGGGGAAAGCACTGGTCCCCTCGCGGGCCCCATCACGAGCAGCCACTGCGGCCGGACCCCAGCGGCCGACAGGGCAATTCCTGACCGGTTTCTCCCCTATGGGCATAGGTCCAGGCCTGTTGTGTCGTTTGTGTGTGGGGTGAGGGCGCGGGGGGGGGGGGGGGGGGCGTGGAGGGGGGCGAGGCGCGTGTTTTTAACTATGGTATTATTTGCATGCTATTGCAGTATTTGCACAGTAATTTATTGTACTGCCAAAAGAAAACACAGTTCTGTTCAACTTTACTGCATTAGGCTAAAACATAGTATCAGGGTATGAAAAACATGGCTGATTTCTAACCAAATAAAGTTTAGGGTTGTGTTTGGTATTGCAGCTCAGCTCTACTTCAGTGAATAGGGCTATATTGCAATACAACACATAACCTGTGGACAGATGTGGTAGTGTTTATAAAATGACTGTTTACAACGGACTTTAATATTGAGGCTCTAAAAAAATTTTGGTTGACTGTTAATGTAAATGTAATAAAACATGACAATTGGAATTTAATAATATAACTGTATGTAGCTGTCTATTAATACACATAAATACACCATAATTGTGGAGTTGGTTGTTGCTAAGTTATCTGTCCATTTTGTAAACTCATTAACTCTACAACGCTAAGCATCAGAATTTATGCACAGCTATGCGACCCAGTAACAATTGCTGTCCTATACCCTGGCAACATTTTACTAGTGTCTCTAGACTATTCACATCTAGCTCCTGTATTACTTGAAAGAGATGTTCATTTGCTCCCAAATTGCAGCAGATGGTGTTTCATAGTTGGTCACAAATGGCTGTCAGTGAGTGTTTGTCTCTATGCCAGTAACCTAGAGTTTGGGGACTCCCTATGAGAGTGTACCAGCTCTGACTCTGCTGATAGCAGCATCTGAGAAAATGATCTGTCTTTTCGTTCTGTTAAAATTAGCCAATTCGCTTCTGTAGTGTTGACAACGGATTATGATATAAAGGTTTTTTTTCTTTAGGGGGAGAGGAAATATAAATATCACTGATGTAGCACAGGAAAAATAAACTATTTTACTCAAACGAAAATCTTTCAAGTGTTAGATATATTAAACTTAACAAGCATATGAGTATAATAAAGCATAATATGTGCATTTTAGGTTATCCTCAGATACCATATTATAAGGCAATTACAGACCCTAATAACTGATTTGTCTCTTAGGCCCCGTTCACACGGCTTATTCACGCCGGATTTGCTGAGCCGGGATTGCTGCTCGCAATTCCGTATTGAATAAGGGGCGGGGGCAGTGCCTGGGGGCGCGGCCCAGGCCCTAGACTGCCATTATCCAGGACAGTATTGCGCCTGGATAATGTGCATGTCTATTTTCTCCCACCGGCGGTATTCGTCGAGCGGGGGTGGAGCGACGGAATCCACTGTTTCCTTATGAGAACAGAGGATTACCGTAATTCTCCCGACGGATTGGCCCGTAATTCCGGCAATCGGCGACCATTACATGGTGACTAATAACGCCGTGTGAACACGGCCTTACAGGAGTCTTCCTATCCAGCTATTTTCTCAGAACCTGTGTGTAGTTCTAGAGCATTGACAGACATTTCAGCTCTGCTACCATCTATTTCTAGCTGTGCCTGTTAAAGGGATATTGCTGATGGAGTTAAAAAAAATACAAGTAGAAAGGTCATGGCTCTAATAAATGGGAAGCTAGAAGAAGCTCGCATTAGTTTATGAGAGGGACAGCCTTGCAGTTGCAGTGAGAGAGACAAACTTACATTCTGCCAAGAACAACTGTTATCTAGTTGTGTTCTGTATTTACATAAAACAGGGCCGCCAAAGAAATTTTTCAGGGGGCCCCATACGGGCTGAACCCCTGGGCCCCCCTGAAACCCCCGCCCACCAGCAACCCATTTCCCGCCCCAGCAAAAAAAAAGGCCTTTAAATAAGTGTGTCATTTTACCACATAATACATGTAAAAAAAGAACTGTATTGTTATACAATACCAAGTGAGTCACATTCTGTCGTCTCACACATCTTTCAGTTAACATTATAGAACTGGCTAAAATAGCTCTATCAATATCCCCCACCCGGCCCCCATACAATATCCCCTCCCTGGGTTTTCCCCTTGCCCACCCTACACCTTTTAAAATTAAAAAAACCCCCAAGAAATTAAATGTAACTCCTAATTAAGGGTCAGGTGTTCCACTTTTTTAAAACAGGGGACACGGTACACTGCCACTAACTGCGCCAATATAACCCTTTGAACACCCCATATAAGACACTTACTTCAGTGAATACGCACTGACCAAATATAGAAGTAAAAATAACCCTGAAATCGGGACTCCAAGGGGAGTCTTGTTGTGAGTCTTCTCTTCTCTTGAGTATTCCCTTTTTTCCCCTTCCTTTTCCTTTTCCCCTCCTTCCAACCGCCATGAAGTTGTCCAGGCCAAACTATCCCTGCAAAATTTTCACAAAATTTTAGAATCCCAATTTTCGCATCTCTTTTCTTATTTCCACCTTGTACAAAATTCCCAGGGGTGGGGGGATGGGTCAGGCATAACTTAGAGGTCTAGTATCCTAAGGGTTGGGGGGTGAAAAAAACTAACCCCCTGGGATAATGGGCCCTGCCCTCTCAATTATTTACCAGGTAGGGAGGCAAGACCCCAGGTAGGTAGGCACACGTCAAGGGCCCAGGTAAAATAATAAAGGGCAAAAATTCGTGGAATTCCTAAAAAACATTTTTTGCTTCTAAACATACATAAAAAAAAATTTGAGATTCGGGGTTTACATATTTGTCAAAAGATGTTTAAGTGCCCCGACTTTCAACGTGATCTCAAATTTGGGCCAGTCCTAACTTTCTTTTCCCCTCAATAAGCCAATACCCCGGGGTTCTCCATGGGTCCCCCAACCCCTTCATTTTCAGAGAGAAAAAAAAAAAAGAAAACCACCAAAATTCAAGCTGCACTTCTTAACAGCCCCTGAGAGGGCGGGTGCAGAAAACCCAAATGGGGCACCCCTTTCCCCCCCGAGAATTCAATTTTTTCAGGTAAATGGGTAGGCCCCATTAAAGGGAGGTAGACCCCCGCTGGAAAAGTTGGTAGGCCACCCCCAGGTATGTTGGTGGGGTACCTAGCCACGGGTGGATAGGTAAATAGCCCCCATATAGATAAGCAGGCCCCAGTTAGGCAAGTTGATAGGCTACAGTTAGGTTGGTGGATCCCATTTAGGTAGGCTGTAGGTAGGTGGTTGCCCCCAGTAAGGTAAGCTGGAGGTAGTTAGAGCCCCCTTTATATAGGCTGCAAGCAGTTAGGACTTCCCTTTAAGTAGTATACAGACAGTTAAGGCTTCCCTTTAGGTAGTATACAGGCAGTTAGGGGCCTCCTTTACGTAGTATACAGGTAGTTAGGGGCCTCCTTTAGCCAGTGTGCAGGAAGTCGGAGCCTCCTTTAGCTAGTGTGCAGGAAGTTAGAGTCCCCTTTAGTTTGTAGGTAGTTGGGGCCCCCTTTAGCTAGTTTGTTGGTAGTCCAGGCCCCCTTTAGCTTGTAGGCAGTCAGGGCCCCCTTTGGCTTGTAGACAGTAAGGGCCCCCATTTGGCTTGTAGGCAGTCAGGGCCCCCTTTAGTTTGTAGGCAGTCAGGGCCCTCTTTGGTTTGTAGGTAGTCAGGGCCCTTTATGTTTGTACCAGGGGCCCCTTTAGTTTTGGGTAACCAGGGCCCCCTTTATTTTTAGGTAGCGGGGGCCCCTTTATGTTTTTTTTGTTAGGTAGCCAGGGCCCCCTTTTGTTAGGCGCAGGGCCCCCTTTATGTTTAGGTAGCCAGGGTCTCCTTTATGTTTAGGTAGCCAGGGCCGCTTTATGTTTAAGTAGCCAGGGCCCCCTTTATGTTAGGCAGCCAGGGCCTCCTTTATGTTTTAAGGTAGCAGGGCCCCCTTTATGTTTAGGCAGCCGGGGCCCTCCTTTATGTTAGGTAGCCAGGGCCCCTTTTGTTTAGGAGCCAAAGGGCCCCCTTTATGGTTTTAGGCAGCCAGGGCCCCCTTTATGTTTAGGCAGCCAGGGCCCCCTTTATGTTTAGGCAACCAGGGCTCCCTTTATGTTTAGGTAGCCAGGGCCCCCTTTGTGTTTAGGCAGCCAAGGCCCCCTTTATGTTTCGGTAGCCAGGGCCCCCTTTATGTTTAGGTAGCCAGGGCCCCTTTATGTTTAGGTAGTCAGGTCCCCCTTATGTTTAGGTAGCCAGGGCCCGCTTTATGTTTAGGAAGCCAGGGTCCCCTTTAGGTAGTTAAAAAAAACAAAACAACCACTCACCTCACTCCCGCTGCTGGCAGCTCCCGGTCGCTCCCCGCCAGCTTCTACTTATGCCCTGCATAGGCGGCGCGGTGATGTGACGTCACCGCGTGCCTATGTCACCAGTAGAGACCAGCGCCTTGCAGGCTTAAGGCTTAACGCCTTAGCCTTGCCAGTGTGTACAGCGGAGCAGAGTGCTAGCATCGCTCTGCTCAGCTGACACTGCGCAGCCCCGGGAGTCGAGGACTTAGGGCCCGGACGTTCAGTGACAGGATGCGGCGGCCGGGCCCGGGGGAGTGGCGGCACTGCCTCCGGGGCTCATAGGAGCTCGGGGCCCACCCCATGGGCCAGTCCGAGCCTGGTTCGGTGGCTGTGCCGCCGGGCCCCACTCTGTCATGAGGAATAAGGGGGCCTGCTTGCAGCGGGTCACCTTATTCCACTGGGTCCCATACAGGAGTACCCCCTGTTCCCCCTGTACGGCGGCCCTGCATACAAAGATAACAGTGTCACTGCAGACCCAAGAGCACGGTACAAGACTACATCAGTAAACTCCTATCCTACTAATAGGACACAACAGGGAATAACGTCACCAGCCAGGCCATAGGCTAGAGCAACCTAAGGAAGCAATATTGTTAATTCATCGTTGCCTACATGTTTAAAGCTATTCAATGAGATGGGAATACCCCTGTAACATAACTTTCAGGAGTTTTGAAGCAATAGGTACGTAAATAAACAGCATGTGATAGTTGTCTTTTCTGTGCCAATGACTCAATAGTTGGCAAACTTAAAATTTTGTTAAATTCTTAAATTTTGCCTCTCTTACATCTCTCATGTATCTTTTTAGAGCACAAAGAGAATATCACCATGAAAATGTTCTCTTTTATGAATGCATCTCCTTTTGCTTTGCAGAAATCCAATCCCCCTTTGCGCTAAAAACATTTATGGGCAAGCAAATCTGCTGTACACAATGTGAAGGGAGTATTCACACCTTTAATTGATATCCTGCCCTACCTCTTTGCCTGAATCTGTGGAACTATAAGTGCCAGCATGTCACAGCAGCAGATGTTTTGGTTGCTGATTAGTACATGTGTTTAATATCTGCTGCTGTGGCATGCTGCCACTTGTAGCTCCACAGCTACTAGCTGTTGTGGAACTACAAGTGCCAGCATTCCACAGCAGTAGATCTTAAACACATGTACTAATCAATCCATACAATTAGTACATATGTGCGGTGACATGTTGCCACTTGTAATTCCACATCTACAAGTGCTTCTGATTAGTGCAGCAGTCAGAGAGAAGTGTGGGAGAGGGCGGGCCCTGTAACAAGAGACCGGTGCTGCCCAGAGCACAAGTAGAATAGGTACACTGTACAGAGTTCACAGAGTAAACTATCTCCTAACAGGGAGAAAAAAAAACACAATGTAGAATATTCACATAACTAATTGGGCCCTACTAAAATAGAACTTTTAATATTTCCTTTAAAATTCACAAAAACATTATCATATTTCTTAAACCTCATATGCTGTAAACACCAATTCATACATCTCCTCTATAATAGAGAACCCAATCATTATAGATGAATATACTGAGCAAAATGTAAAATAGTGTCACTACTCACGATTGGTTGACCCAGATACATTCAAATAATCCGTTATAAAAGAAATTTTTTTTTTTTAATATATTCCAAAAAGATTAGGAAAAAGTCCAAAAGGATACCATGGATTACTTAGACTTCCCCTATCCTGATACCTCAGTGAAGTGTTCGCCCCAAAGGGGGCGGCCCCACAACGAGGTAGCTCACCCTACAATTTGCCCTGGCTCTATAAAGTGGTATAATGGTATCCAAAAAGAATATATACAATAAATGGTTCCTTCAAACTTTCCCCTTAATAATTGGAGAAAACTGCCACATCCCTATTGTAGTGACACTATTTTACATTTTGCTCAGTATATTCATCTATAATTATTGGGTTCTCTATTCTAGAGGATATGAATGGATTGGTGTTTACAGCATATGAGGTTTAAGAAATAGAATAATGTTTTTGTGAATTTTAAAGGAAATATTAAAAGTTATATTTTAGTAGGGCCCAATTAGTTGTTTCTGTACACAGTACATAGCTCACACAGCCTCTATGTGCTTTATACTGTAGTGTTCTGCCTGTGCTGTGTGTGCTCTGGTCTTCCAAGTCCTTCTCTGAGGAGAAGCAGTGAAGTCAGGACACTAGTATGTGTGGGCTGCCAGACTGTAACAACCCATTCAGCTTGAAAAACAATTATCCTGACAATGGACAATAAGTCAGGTGGTTACTCCATCACACCAACAAGAGAAAACATATTAAAAAATGGAGTGTGCAGATTAGTTACCTAAAATTAAAACGTAACTTTTACTTCACAACTTAAAAGATTCGTTCTAGCAAAGCAGACTCCATATGATAATGAATGGGGTATATAAACAATAGCCTCCTATATATCATAAATTGGGTGCCACTGGACAGAAGGATAAACTTACCTAAAATCTCCCTAGAAATGGTTGCACCACATTATAAGGTGGAGCACTCGCCCCGAAAAAGGGCGACCCCACAAAGATGCGTAGACTATCCCTACAAAATGCCTACCTTACCGATAAATCACCGATTAGCACGTCCCGACATGTTTCGACCCACCTTGGTCTCTTCAGGGGACACAGTAAGTGCTATATACAAAATCCAGTGGGAATTTGCAAAACAAACACCTATGGTCGGACACCGAGCGTACGGCTCCGGATGTCTCTGGAAAGGCTATGATATGCCCGCAACCCATTCAGCTTGCCCACATGTAGCTTATTCTAAAACCTCAGTTCAGGCTCCAGTGGATGACGATGCACCACGGTAGGTGAGCAAATAGTCACATCCCCATTACAAGCCCACCATCAACACACTTCAAAAAAACTGGAGAAACGCTCCCAAGGCATGGCCATGGACTTGTTAATACTCAAGGACTAACGTGAGGGACAGTGGTGCCAGCATAGAGCATGCAGCAGGAACACTGAGGCCAGCCAGAATAGGTATGTCAGAGATTAACGGCGTTCCGATGTTATGGGGTGTGACTCAGTGTGTGAAGACAGCACACAGAACCATGCCCTATAAGTCCCCGTTGGTAACAAGGAGACAGTCGCAAGTCAGAGTGACATAAATATGCCTGTATACTTTTGTATGAAAAGATTTACAACACCTATAAATAATGGACTAATTATAATACTAGTGAAAAAAATGGTGGACCAGGAACAATAATAAACACCTATCAAAAAAGGAAGACCAAAAAATATAAATATAAAAACATTTAAAAAAATGGCAATAACTCTGCAAAAAGAGGTGTTCCAAAGACCCACCACTCACAATACAGGTTATTGTAACGGATGTGGTAGTGGATCCTCTGGACCACCACAAGCGATGGTGTAAGCCACGCCAGGGAGCGGAGTCTAAGTAGGTCCGGTTTTCACCAGAACCCGCCGCAAAGCTACTACCAGGTCGCTACCCCTGGCGTGACTTGCTTGCGGTGGCAGCCGAGGTGTTGCGCGGTACAGAATCGTGAAGCAGTCTCGTAGTCGGGGACAGGCAGAAGGTCAGGTCAGATGGCTATGGTTCGTGGTCAAGGGACGGAGGCAGAAGGAACGGTACACGGTAGTCAGAACAAGACACTCTGGAACGCTTCCTCTCTAGGCACAGGGCACTATCGATTTGGCAAGGTGCTAGGGAAGAGACAGGGCTTAAATAGGGTCAGTGCCCGGTGAGACCAACCACCAGCGCACTGTCCCTTTAAATTTTCCTGAAGTGCCGCGCACGCACGCACCCGGCCGGCAGCAGGAGCGTGCGCCGGGACGGAAACAGGAGCGTGGAAAGGTAAGTGGGACACAGAAGCGCTGGGGTGTCCGCAGCCCGCACTGGCCACAGCAGGAGGGGCTGCGGCGTTGCGGGTGTGCCTGCGACCCGACATGGGGGTCGCAGGAACACATTTAACAGTACCCTCCCTTTGGCCTCCCCCCCTTTCTGGCCCGCATAAACCGAAACAAGAGACCCCGATCCAGGATGTTCTCCTCTGGCTCCCACGACCTTTCCTCCGGCCCAAACCCCTTCCAGTCGACCAAAAAAAAATCGTCTCCCCCTAACCGTCTTCGTGGCCAAAATTTCTTTGACGGCAAAAACATTGGTGGAGTCAGCTACGGGAGATGGGGGGACCACAGACCGAGAGAACCGGTTATGGATGACTTGTTTCCGTAGGAAGACATGGAAGGAGTTTGGGATACGCATGGTTGGAGGGAGCTGGAGCTTGTAGGCCACAGGATTAATGTGCCTCAGGACTTCAAAGGGACCTAAAACCGGGGACCCAGCTTGTAGCTAGGGATTTTAAAATGGATATATCTGGCAGACAGCCATACCTTATCCCCGAGACAAAGGAAGGAGGGGGTCTTCTTTTCTTGTCCGCTTGGGTCTTCATAAGGGCAGAAGCCTGAAGCAGGGACTGGCGCGTCTCCCTCCAGACAGCGGATAAGTCGCAGACCAGACTATCCACAGCATGGACATCGGAGGAGGCAGAGGGCAGTGGAAGGGGTGGGCAGGGATGCCGACCGAAGACAATGGAGACGGGAGATGCCCCAGCGGAATCAGAGTCCAGGGAATTATACGAAAATTTCGCCCAAGGTAGCAGACTGGACCAATCATCTTGCTTGGCAGAAGTGAAGTAGCGGAGATAGGTACCCAGCACCCGATTCACCCTCTCCACTTGCCCATTGGATTGTGGGTGGTACGCAGAGGAGAAGTCCAGTTCCACTTGTAGAAGTGAACAAAGGCCTCTGCAAAATCTCGAGACGAACTGAACTCCCCGATCTGAAACTATATGTAAGTGAAGTCCATGCAGACGGAACATGTGTTTGAAAAAAATATTGCCGAGCCGAGGCGCAGAAGAAAGGCCAGGAAAGGGAACAAAATGAGCCCTTTTTTAAAACCGGTCAGTGACCACCCAGATGACCGTATTTCCCTCACAGGGCGGTAAGTCGATTTTGAAGTCCATGGCAATATGGCTCCAAGGACAGCTAGGCACAGGCAGAGGTTGGAGTAGTCCCGCAGGTTTGAGGCGAGGTGACTTGTTGCGGGCACAGGTGGTACAGGCCTCCACGAACTCCTTCACATCGTTGGCGAGACCAGGCCACCAGTAGAACCGGGAAATCAAGGAACAAGACTTCCGTACCCCAGGGTGTCCAGCTATACGGGAACAGTGACCCCATTTCAGGACCCTCAACCGGAGCGCAGGGCGCACATACGTCTTCCCCGGGGGAACCCCTTGGAGGTTAGTGGGAGCCACAGATATCAGACATTCTGGGGGTACGATATGTTGTGTAGCCACCTCTTCTTCTTCACCACTAACATCGGAGGAACAAGAAAGGGCATCGGCCTTGACGTTCTTTTCTGCCGGTCGGAAATGGATAATGTAGTTAAAGCGGGCAAAGAACAGAGACCATCTCGCTTGACGAGGGTTCAGACGTTGCGCTGTCTGGAGATAGAGGAGATTTTTGTGGTCTGTGAAGATATTCACAGGGAAACGAGCACCCTCCAGGAGGTGGCGCCATTCTTCCAGAGCAAGCTTAATGGCTAAAAGTTCCCGATCCCCGATGGTATAGTTCCTCTCTGCCGGTGAGAAGGTCCTGGAAAAGAACCCACAGGTCCGAGTCTTGCCCTTGGGCCCCTTTTGGGTGAGCAGCGCTCCAGCCCCTATGGAAGAGGCGTCGACTTCTAAAAAGAAGGGTTTCTCGGTATCTGGCCGGGATAACACAGGTGCGGAGGCGAATGCTGCCTTCAACTTGGAAAAGGCTTCTTCGGCGGCCGGAGGCCACAGTTTCGGGTTGGCATGTTTTTTAGTGAGAGCCACAATTGGTGCTACCAACGTCGAAAAATGCGGAATAAACTGCCGGTAATAATTTGCGAAGCCCAAGAAGCGTTGTATGGCCCGAAGGCCAACGGGTCGGGGCCACTGTAGGACGGCAGAGAGTTTGGTGGGGTCCATCCGCAGACCCTTATCAGAGATTATGTATCCGAGGAACGGGAGGCTGGTCTGGTGGAATAGGCACTTTTCCAGTTTAGCGTAAAGATGGTTCTCGCGCAGGCGTTTCAGGACCTGGCGCACATGCGACTGGTGGGATCCCAGATCGGGTGAGAATACCAGGATGTCATCCAAGTAGACCACTACACAGACATACAGGAGGTCTCTGAAAATGTCATTGACAAATTCTTGGAAGACGGCAGGAGCGTTGCATAAGCCGAAGGGCATCACAAGATACTCGAAGTGCCCATCACGAGTATTGAAGGCCGTCTTCCACTCGTCGCCTTCCCGGATCCGGATGAGATTATATGCCCCCCGCAAGTCCAACTTGGAAAAGACCTTGGCTCCCCGGAGACGATCAAAGAGTTCCGTGATTAAAGGCAAAGGGTACCGGTTCTTGATGGTGATCTTATTTAGACCACGGTAGTCAATGCACGGTCTCAGGGATCCATCTTTCTTCTCCACAAAGAAAAATCCGGCACCCGCCGGAGAAGTCGATTTGCGGATGAAACCCTTTCGTAAATTTTCTTTCACGTAGGCCGACATCGCCTGAGTTTCGGGTACGGAGAGCGGGTAGACCCTTCCCTGGGGAGGACTACTCCCGGGTAGCAGGTCTATGGGGCAATCATTCGGGCAATGAGGAGGAAGTATCTCGGCTCGCTTCTCTGAGAAAACGTCTTGGAAGTCCTGATAAGGTTGCGGTGAGCCAGGTAGTGGCTTGAGAGAGGACTGCGGAGGACTGGGGAGCACCTGGCGGGGTGCCGATAGACAACGAGACTGGCAGTCCGGACCCCAACGCAAAACTTCACCCGTCTTCCAATCGAGCGTAGGGGCGTGACGCTGTAGCCAAGGAAGCCCCAGTAGAACAGCCGAGGAAGAACGGGGTAACACGAAGAACGTGATCCTTTCCCTGTGCAGGGCTCCAATTTGTAGGACCACTGGTTCAGTCCGGTAGTGGATGGAGTCACTTAATAACTCACCACTGATGGAGGAGATGACCAAGGGTTGGTCTAGGCGGACCACCGAGAGACGATAAAGCTCCCAGCCGATCCGGAATCCAGGAAGGCCGACACTCGGAACGAGATTCCGGAATTGGACGTGACCAGAGCTGGCAGCATGAGCCGTGGAGAGGGATTACTCACACCTAGGGACGCCTCTCCCACGAAACCTAGGTGCGTGCGTTTCCCGGACGTTGCCGAAGAAGTGGACAACCCCTACGGAAGTGTTCGGGGCTGCCGCAGTAGAGACACAACTTCTCCTCACGTCGTCGGGCAAGCTCTTGCGGAGTCAGGCGGGTACTGTCCACTTGCATGGCCTCTTCCAAGGCTGGCTGGGTAGGAGGCAGTGGGGGACGCTGAAACACTGGCGCAAGACGGAGTAGCCGACGTGTTTGAGCTGGTTCACGCTCCTGGCGGAGCTCCTCCCGTCTCTCCGAGAAACGGATGTCAATGCGGGTCGCCAGGTGGATGAGCTCACTTAACGACGTCGGAGGGTCCCGGGTGGCGAGGGCATCCTTAATCTGGCCGGAGAGGCCCTTCTTGAACGTGGCGCACAACGCTGCGTCATTCCAAGCCAATTCAGAGGCTAAGGTGCGAAATTGCACGGCGTAGTCGCCAACGGAGGAGTTCCCCTGCTGTAGGTTTAACAAAGCGGTTTCAGCAGACGAGGCGCGGGCAGGCTCCTCGAAGACTCCGCGGAACTCCTGCAAGAATGTCGCCAGATCAGCTGTGATAGGATCGCCTCGGTCCCAAAGTGGAGTCGCCCAGGCCAGGGCTTTCCCGGAGAGGAGACTGACCACGAAGGCTACCTTGGACCTTTCGGACGGGAACTGGCCAGCCATAAGTTCCACGTGGAGGGCACACTGGGTGATGAACCCCCTGCAGGCCTTAGGGTCCCCGTCAAACTTCGTCGGCATGGACAAGCGGAGTTTAGGGCCAGCGGATATCCCCGGAGCGACTGCTGCTGATTGAGCCACGGCAGCCGATTGCTGCTGCTGAGTGGCCAGGAGCTGCTGCATCATAGTAGTCAGTTGGTTCAGCTGTTGCGCTTGCTGCGCGATCTGCTTTGATTGCTGAGCCACGATGGTGGTGACGCTCGGTAGAGGCACCTTGGTGGGATCCATGGCCTAATCGAACTGTAATGGATATGGTAGTGGATCCTCTGGACCACCACAAGCAATGGTGTAAGCCACGCCAGGGAGCGGAGTCTAAGTAGGTCCAGTATTCACCAGAGCCCGCCACAAAGCGGGATGGACTTGCTGCGGCGGATTACTACCAGGTCGCTACCCCTGGCGTGACTTGTTTGCGGTGGCAGCCGAGGTGTTGCGCGGTACAGAATCGTGAAGCAGGCTCGTAGTCGGGGACAGGCAGAAGGTCAGGACAGGCGGCTATGGTTCGTGGTCAAAGGATGGAGGCAGAAGGTACGGTACACGGTAGTCAGAACAAGACACTCTGGAACTCTTCCTCTCTATGCACAGGGCACTATCAATTCGGCAAGGTGCTAGGGAAGAGGCAGGGCTTAAATAGGGTCAGTGCCCGGTGAGACCAATCACCGGCGCACTGTCCCTTTAAATTTTCCTGAAGTGCCGTGCCGGGATGGAAACAGGAGCATGGAAAGGTAAGTGGGACACAGAAGCGTTGGGGTGTCCGCAGCCCGAGCGTCGGGCTGCGGCACCGGCCGCAGCAGGAGGCGCTGCGGCGTTGCGGGGACACCCGTAACAGTTATATATTAAATATATCCCAATACAGAAAGTGTTCCCCAAAAAGTAACATAATGCAACAGTATAAGCACATATAGCTTATATAATGTAGTTAATTCCCAACCTGAAAGACGTCAATGGAACGTGATGAACATCACATCAAGAGACAGTGGGAAAATAGAGACACATGCCCCTGATTTAGTATAACGTATAACTTATTCTTTAAATCCCTCTTGTTCAATGCTTTGAAGAAATGTGGGGGGTGTCACTCAATGATTTACAGATTTTCCTCAATGTGTATATATACAGACATTGCTGCTAGTCCCTAATTAGGACTGCCCACTTAACTCCTAGCCAGAATAAGCAGCAACTTCAATAAATAAATTACAGATAGTGTCTTGTTTTTTTCCCAACACTATAAATCAATCTGCTCATTTACTGCTTAGTTCTGTGTTGCTGGCAGATCAGGCTAGTTGTTCAGTGTGAAAAGTTCCCTTTAAGCAAAACTGCATCAATGCAAGTTTTTGACAAGATAGTTCACCATTACTATTCATCTAAATGTTGCTAGTTACAGCCAAAATCTTTCCATTTCATCAGTAGTTACCTCTTTGGTTTCTGTTGTCATGGGTAAATATGACCTGCTTCATGGAAAATCATTTTGGAATTCACATTGATAATTTTTTGCTGGTTTACTTTTGAATTCCATACTTACACTGGCATCTAGTAATTATTACCTGGTAGATTCCTTTTGGGCTGCAAGGTTCCAGGCCACTACAGCTTGGCTGGCTTGAACTGATGGGCCCCAAACTCCACGGCATCTTTTCAACTGTATGAGTGTCCTTTAGTCAAACATACCTGCACTGCTGACCACTCGTTGTAGTGACGTTATAACATCACCCGCGCTGCTGCCAGGCTTGGACTGGCCCACAGGGAAACACAGAAAACCCTTGGTAGGCCTCTGAGCATGGCAGACTTGGAGTTTCTTCTAAATTGCATATACATCCTTGGGAAAGGCAGACAGAAAGGCAGACAGAAAGAGGCAAACTGCCACTAGCAGAGCATAAGAGGCCTGGACAGTAGCTGTAGGGTGGAATACAACTCTACGGGTGGGCCTTAGGAATCCCAGTCCAACCGTGGCTGCTACCCTAGGCTTGCATCCTACAGGATTCTGGGAGTACCGTACCGGTGAAGAGAGTTTTTTTTATTATCAGAATGATATTTATCTACTTACTGGGGGGCCTACACACCATCTACCTATGGGGGATCTATATAACTACCTTCATAATGGAGGCCTATATACATGCCTACTGGTGGCCAATATACCTGAAAACTGAGGAGCCTATATACTTACCTACTGGAGGGCCTATTTACATATCTACCTACTGGGAGGCCTATATACCTACCTACTACTGGGCCTATATACCTACCTATCTACTAGGGGGCTTATATACTGACCTACCTACTGGGGAGTCTATATACCTACCCACCTAATGGGAGCCTATATACTTTCCTACCTGCCAAATAGGGTGAGTTTATACCTACTAATGTACTTAATGGGGGCTCTACCTGCATAATTGAGGTCTACTTACCTAAAAGGGGTCTACCTATCTAATCTGCCTACCTAAATTTGTACCTACCTACTATATTGGGGGTTACCCAACTATTATATGCGGACACAAAAGAAGACCTAAAGTAAGTGCTCAAATTCATAGTTTCATAGTTTCATAGTTTGTAAGGCTGAAAAAAGACAAGACGTCCATCCAGTTCAGCCTGTTGATAGCGCCAAAGCCTTATGGCGGCATTTTTACTATTTGGAGCACTATGGATAGGTAGTTTAAACAGAGGTGGCAGTAGGTAGGGAGGTACTGGGAAAGTAAAAATCTAAGATTTGTGTTGTAAATTCAAATTCGAAGAAGTTATCAAGGCGATCTGGGCCTAGTGGAGCAGAAAACGAAAATTGAATGACTCTAATAGAGAAGACATCTCCAGTAAGTCTCTGGATAGTGTTTATTTTGCTTTTGTATTGGATCAGTGCTGTATTCACTGTTGTGATGTTAACCTGACCTGGTATCTGACCACTATGTGGCCATTATATCGCGGTTTTGTAGGTTATAATGGTGCTTGTATAGTGGTAGCGTACACTTGTCTCTGATTGTAAAATCGACTGCACCTCTGTCCCTGACCCTGTAATTAGGGATTTCTCTATGCCAGTTTTACTTTCTGGCTTGTGTTTGTAGTGTGGTTTATTTTAGGAAGTAGTGCATGACCAATACAAAATTCAGAGGTCGATATTGTATGTGAGCAGCTGGGGACTTAGTTGAGCTGCTTTGTAGTGCCAATACATTCCTGGTGTCCAGTATAGAGATCACAAATTATTTCTTTTTATTTATTTTTTTTAAACAGTAATATGTTAGTTTAATATAGTTATGTCAGTTTACAAAACATGATAGAATAGAATTTTGAATGATGTTTCAGCGATCTACATGGTTCCTCAGTTCTAAATCCAACTTTTCAGTAAGAGTGTCCCTCAAGATTCAGGTGATCATAGACGGTGCATGTGAATAGTGTATATGCCTAGGGAGATCATTGCAGCTTGATATGAAAGATGATATCACAGATTAGTTAACCGTATGGGCACAGCCTCAGGGGAGGTATGTGGAATGAATCAGATTAAACAAAATTGATACAGTGAATACTTAATCAAAGAGACAAAGGTAGTCTGCACAGCTAATTAGGGG
Source organism: Phyllomedusa bahiana (assembly GCA_025379985.1). Taxonomy (NCBI): domain Eukaryota; kingdom Metazoa; phylum Chordata; class Amphibia; order Anura; family Hylidae; genus Phyllomedusa; species Phyllomedusa bahiana. Next base: position 72,284 of record JAODAL010013944.1, read on the forward strand.
CAAATAGAGTGTCCCTCTTGTACCTCATTTAACTGACAAATTGTGCAGACAGTTTTAATGGGAGTCTGTTTAGCAGAGAGAAAGCTGTATAGCTGACAGCTTGGCAAATTGTGGTTTCTGTAACACCACATGATGCTTATGGAAATAAGTCTGCTGCAGCTGAGCTCGACATAGGGAGAGACACTCAACTGAAGGGGCCAAAAGGAAGCTGGATACCCGACTTCATACATAAAGTGGCAGAAGGCGCTGACAAAATGGCAGATTATCTACCTCAATTGCATGTTTTTAAACATAGAACTGCTCAGCTAAGAGATTGATACTAAACAGCTTGGTTGCATTAAACTAATTAAAGCTATAAGGAAGTAAAACTACAACACTGTGGCAAGGGTAAGGGGGTATTCATAATACATTTGCAATGTATGCTTGAAGTATGAAGCATAAAACCTCCCAGCAAATATGTCAAATGTATCCAAAAACCCTATATACCTGAAAAAGGCCAAGAGAGCAAGTACACATTTTTTTGCTTCATAGCATAGTGGACTATACTATCTATACAGTGGCACCCAGTAAAGAAATGCTACTGTATGCTTATATGTGGGCATACATATGAGACATCCATTGGGAAAAAACTTCATTAAAATTCCCTCCTCATACAATATGTGCAAAAGTTTTAGGCAGCTATATAAAAAAGCTGCAAAGTAATAATGCTTTCAAAACTAGAAATGTTTATAGTTTAATTGTTATCAGTAAACAGAATGTGACTGAACAAAAGAAAAATCTAAATCAAATCATTATTTGGTGTTATTGAGCCACAACAATATTGAATTTCAGGAAGGCAATTTTAATTTGCTTAGAGAGGCCCTAAAACACATTGACTAGGACAAGTTCTTTAAAAATAAAAGAACAAATAATAAATGGGAGATATTTAAAAACATCTTAGGCTACCACTGTGAGAGGTATATACCATATGGTAAAAAAAATAATTAGAAAAAAACAATGTGAATCTACAGAGATGTAAAGGAGGCAATAAATAACAAAAAGAAAGTGTTTCAGTTACTTAAACAGGAGGGCAGTGAGGAGGCGCTAAAAACTATAAGGGAAAAAAAGAAATATGTAAAAGAATGATAAAGACAGCAAAGCTGGAGACAGAAAGGCAGATTGACAAAGAGAGTAAAACTAATGCCAAAATATTTGTCTACAACATATTTACCGGGTAAAATGACATTCCTGATGATGACAAGACATTATGGGAAAGGGGCTGAGAATCCCAAAGCGCCTTCTTTTGGATGTAACAAATCCTCAACTTGATCTTGACCCACCGGGTCTTTAGAAAGCAAAAAGGATTTTAGCCAAGACAGTATCTCTCATCGGCAGACAACCCTGTTTCGGGATTTTTGTCCCTCATCAGTGCAGAGCAGAGCGTTGCTGGCTGGCTGTGTGGGAGGCATTGAGTGGCTCAGAAATGGGAAGATCTCTCCTTGAGGAGAGCAGCGAACGAACAGCTTGTAGAGTTATGTATTGCCTTTTCGCCCTCTACTAAGCATCTGCATATCACAAGGCATTATGGGAAAAGGGCTGAGATCTTCCCTTTTCTGAGCCACTCAATGCCTCCCACACAGCCAGTCAGTATCACTTTGCTCTGCACTGATGAGGGACAAAAATCCTGAAACAGCGTTGTCTGCAGATGAGAGATACTGGCTTGGCTAAAATCCTTCTTGCTTTCTCAAGACCCAGTGGGTCAAGAGCAAACTGAGGATTTGTTACATCCAACAGAGGGTGCTCTGGGCTTCTCAGCCCATTTCCCATAATGTCTTGTGATATGCAGATGCTTAGCAGAGGGCGAAAAGGCAACACATAACTCTACAAGCCGTTCGTTCGGTGCTCTCCTTAAAGAGAGATCTTCCTCTTTCTGATTCCTGATGATGAGCAGAGAGGTGAGGTAAACCCCACCTTAAAGGGGTTCTCTGACTACATTGATTCATCTTACCTCAGTCCTGTTTTCTTGGTTTCACTTCGAATTCAGGGGTGTGTTTACTGACTTCCACTAGGCTGCAGTAGAAAATTGGAATATCAATATGTTTCTATAATCCATTGTTTTTAGATCGTTTTTAGTAATATGATATGTATTCTTTTGTACTAGTATACTATTTGGCAAATAAGACACCCCCGAAAATAAGACACAGTGCATTTTTAGTTATGAAATTCAGAGTTTGGCTGCTTATGCTGATGTTTGTGATGAAATCACTACAGTATATTAATACATGTTGATGTGAATCATTGTTCATAGAAAAAAAAACAAAATAGGTCTTATCTCGTCTTTACGAGCAAAAATTAATATGACACTGTCTTATTTTCGGGGAAACAGGGAATATGGAGTTTATGAAAGCATGAGCTCAAAAGGAATGTCTCTATGCAGTCTCATTCGCTTGAGAAAGAAAGGCGTAGTCCTTTCAAAACATTGCACCCAGGTGTGTGACGCCCCTCTGATCTTACTTCATACGCATCGCTACATGGTTTCCAATGGACTGAAATATCATGATTTTTTGGATTAATATATATCTGCTACGGACACTAACGAAGGAATACAAGTATGTTTACAAGATTTTATTGTTCATGATACTTTCTTCAATAAATGTTTAAAATTTTACATATATTTCATGTCTGCTTCAACCAATCTAGTCATATTTATATATACATAGAGTATCTCACAAAAGTTAGTACACCCATCACATTTTTGTAAATACTGTATTATATCTTTATATTGTGCCAAAGTGTCATATCTTCAGTGTTGTCCCATGAAAACAGTGTAAATTTGGTGTGCCCTCAAAATAACTCAACATACAGCCATCAATGTCTAAACCGCTGGCAACAAAAGCGAGTACACCCCTAAGTGAAAATGGACAAATTGTACCTATAGTGTCAATATTTTGTGTGGCCACCATTATTTTCCAGCACTGCCTTAAAGGGGTTGTCTCGCTACAATGATTGGGTTTTAATTAAAAGATCTTTAAAAAACAAGCAGCTTTGCAATATATGTTCATTACAAATGTCCTACTGATTTTGAGCTAGCCCTGTTCATAGGAGTGCATCAGCTTCTCAAATTTCTATAGCAGCCGACCTGTTGATCCTTATCTTACTGGCTGTCAGGTCTGAATGACTCATCACCTTTGAAGACAGGTCGGAGCAGAGAGCCCCTCCCGCACAGAATGCTTCTGTAGTGTAGGGAGGAGGACTCTGGCTTCTATGTCCGTGCTGCCTGGATTAACCCTGTGTGTGCCTGCTTCCTCCTGCTCTCTACACAGATTGAGCAGAGATTAGGCTGATTAATAGATGTGACAGCAGTGACCCTGTTTTGTTACTATAATCATGATGTCTGTGGAGCTGTAACTATAATAATACTTAACAGATTGTGAACAGTTCATGCTGTGGCTGTACTAGGGACACATCCTGAGTAACAATTTGCAGCTTCCCTGCCTCTGTTCTGAGAGGGTTTGTTTGTTGTTGCTGTAGATGTGGAGATATGTAGCTAAGCAGAGGGTATAGGAACACTTGCAGCACCTCTGTTCTGATATTAGCCATCAAAGACCTCTCTAGGCAGACACACACAGGGTTAACTGTGGCAGCAATCCCCCTGCTGTATAGAAGTTACGGGTGGATAGCTGCCTGTGTGCTGAGGGGAGGGGGGAAGAGGGAGGGGGGAAAAGGCAGAGAAGCTAGCACGCCCCTCAATTCAACTCCCATTCACAGACAGAGGCTGAAAGCTATTAATGAGACAACTCCTTTAACTCTCTTGGGCATGGAGTTCGCTATAACTTCACAGGTTGCAGCCACTGGAATCCTCTTCCACGCGTCCATGATGACATCATGGAGTTGGTGTATGTTAGAGACCTTGCGCTCCTCATCCTTCTGTTTGATGATGCTCCACAGATGCTCAATAGTATTTAGTTCTGGAGACATGCTTGGCTAATCCAGCACCTTTATCCTCATTTTCTTTAGCAGGACAGTGGTCATCTTGGAGGTGTGTTTGGGGTCGTTATGTTGGAATACTACCCTGTGGCCTACTTTCTGAAGGGAAGGGATCATACTCTGCTTCAGTACGTTACAGTACATGTTAACATTCATGATTTCCTCAATAAACTATAGCTCCCCACAGCCGACAGCACTCTCCACCACCATGCTTGACCAGGCTCTGACTGGCCCACCGTGGAGTCAGTGAAATTCCCCGGTGTGCCCTGAGATCTGGTGGACCCCAGAGGTACTGCTGCTGTCACTTGGGGCCCGGCCGCCGCATACCACCAAAGAATGCACCTGGCCCTGTGTCCCAAGCGTTCTGAGGCAGGGCTCGGAAATAAGTGGCTAATATCCTTGATCCCTGGGACTGTTCACCCTGGTAGGCCTAAGGCCTTAGGCCTTCCATGCGTCTGCCTCTAGTGGTGACATAGGCGGCGCGATAAAGTCACATCATGATGCCGACTATGCCGGATTTCACTAGAAGCCAGCCGGCCGCTCGTCACGTCTGAGGACTAGGAGAGAGATGAGGTTTTTTTTGAGCAATGTGACTCTACCTACAGCCTACCTAACTGGAGCCCTAACTATCTACAGCCTACCTAACTGGGGCCCTAACTACCTACAGCCTACCTAACTGGTGCTCTAACTACCTACAGCCTACCTAACTTGGGCCCTAACTACCTACAGCCTACCTAACTGGAGCTCTAACTACCTTCAGCCTACCTAACTAGAGCCCTAACTACATTCAGCTTACCTAACTGGGGCCCTAGCTGCCTTCAGCCTACCTAACTGGGGCCATAACTACCTACAGCCTACCTAACTGGAGCCCTAACTACATACAGCCTACCTAACTGTGGCCCTAACTACCTATAGCCTACCTAACTGGGGCTCTAACTACCTACAATCTACCTAACTGGGGCCCTAACCACCTTCAGCTTACCTAACTTGGGCCCTAACTACCTTCAGCCTACCTAACTGGGGCTCTAACTACATACAACCTACCTAACTGGGGTCCTAAGAACCTATAGTCTACCTAATTGGGGCTCTTACTACCTTCAGCTGACCTAACTGAGGCCCTAACTACCTACAGCCTACCAAACTGGGGCCCTAACTACCATCAGACTACCTAACTGAGGCCATACTACCTACAGCCTACCTAACTGGGCTCCTAAGTACCTATAGTCTACCTAACTGGTGCTCTAACTACCTTTAGCCGACCTAACTGAGGCCCTAACAACCTTCAGCCTACCTAACTGAGGCCCTAACTACCTACAGCCTACTTAACTGGGGTCCTAATTACCTTCAGCCTACCTAACTGGGGCCTCTCAATCTACCTACTTGGGGCCCACCTCACGGACATCTTTTCCATTGGGCACACTAGGCAGTTGCCCGGGGGCCCCCCAAGTATAGGGGCCCAGGGTGGTCTATCTTTGTCCCATCAATACAAGAAACATACCCTGGATTCCTTGGTTGGCTTTGCTTATTTAAGTTTGTGTGTTTTGAGGATGTGAAAACAGTTAAAAACCATGTTGGAGAGGAGAGCCAAAAAGGCTCCCTGCCCTGCCAATCAGTCTTGCAGGCTGCAGACTGCCAGTTTCCAGGCATAAGGGGTGTGGTACTATGGGTGTGCTTGGGGTAGGCGGAGCTCGAGGCATGGCCAAGTATGATGTCATGTATTTGGCATGGCCCACTGCAGTGCTATGCTAAGGGGCACATAACTCTGTTAAGACGGCTCTGCCCCACCTATCACCTACCTGCAACCTAATTAACTGGGGCCCACTTACAACCTACTTGGCCTACCAACCTACCTAACAGGGGCCTACTTATCTACCAGGGGGCTATCTACCTACCCATCTGTGGCCCACCTACCTACCTACTTGGGACCTACTTATCTACCTAACTTGGGCCTACTCACCAACCTGCCACACCCTTTAACTTCCGCAGTTATGCTGGAAGCACTCATACTTCTATTTTGATTGACAATCACGTTCACTCAAATTCTTTGGTCGACCATGGCGAGGCATGTTCTGACTGAAACCTGTCTTGTTAACCCGTTAACGACCGCCCACTGTCTTTTGGCATCGGGCAGTGCAGGTCGTTCTTCTGTAGCGACGTCTTTTGACATCGCTGCAGACATCGGGTTTTGCAGTTCCCAGTGCTATAGCAGCCCTGAGAACAGAGCTGCACTTTCACTGCAAGCAATGGGGAGCAGGGGAAAACCTGCTACCTGGCGCTTAACCCTTTGATTGCCACAGTCAGTGACCATGGCATAATCAAAGGGCTTTTCCCTGCTCTGTCGGGTGATCGGGACTCCCGGTGACCTGACAGATCCTGGGGAAACGACTGCACAGTCAGCCCTGGGATGTAGAGTAGCCCTGTGGGTGTCTGTGTTACAAGACAGCTATCAGGGCACACTGTGTGCTGCCCTGATTGTTGCCTGTGTCAAACTGACACAGATTATAATGTATTAGCATATATGAAATGAAATACTTACAAAGTGTAAAAAAATTTTAAAACATTACCCCTTTCAGGGGGTTTTAAAAAAAAAAAGTAAAAAAAAAAAAAACAACGTGTAGAAAAAAATAAATAAGAAAATAAAAATATTTTAAAAAAAAATTTGTTAACCCCCAAAAAAAAACCCTACACATTTGGGTTATCCACACTACTGAAAAACCTGTAGAATTAATCAAAAAAAAAATCAAATAAAAAATAAAAAAAATTATCTAATAATTTATAAGTGAATTTAAACTATTCCCCCAAAAAAGTACAACTTGCCCCGAATAAACAAGGTCATAAAAAACTGTTCATTGAAAAAATAAAAAAGTTACAACTGTTTAAATGCAAGGAGGCAAAACAAAAAAACAAAAAAAAAATGTGCTGGTCATTCAGTACTTTACAGGCGTTCAACTTAAGGGGCTAAACCGCTGTATGGTTTGGACCACCATGCTGCAGTTCAGTTTCAAGGTTCTGGCAATCCAAGGGCAGCACTAGGCAGTTTTTTCCAAGACTTGTACCCCAGATAAAACTGCTGCTGGCCCGAACCAGCAATCTGTAAGACAACCACTCAAAACCCCTTATCATGGGGGGGGGGGGGGGGTTGTAGTATTAAAATTGAATATGATAAGAGATAAAAGGGTTCCCATATACAGTTAATTTGGGCACTTCTCGTTTAACAACCTTGACCCTTTTTATTCAACTGGGTGGGCTGTCTAGCACATTTCAGGTGTTCAACACAAAATAAAAAAAGAAGGAGGTAAGGGGAACAGTCTGTATAAGGCTGTGTTATATGGGGGGGAGGGAGAGAGAATGAATCCAGCAGCTAGAGACTCAGTAATTGCCCAGATCTTTCACCTGCTGGAAGGTAAAAGGGCAATCGGCAGCCTTATTACACAGCAGCCTTTAAAACACAGACACAAAAAGGGAATTAGTCTGGTGAAACTGCTTTTTCCCCCCCTTTTACGCACTTTTTTTTTGTTTTCTAAAGTTTTCTCCAATATTTTTATTTTTTTTTATTTTAATTTATATTTATATTTATATATATATATATATAATATATATTTATTACATGACAAGCAAAAAGGTTTAACCCTGTTTTGAACTTTTTCTTTCGGCTTTTTTTCTACCACAATTTGCCATGTACTCCCCTCATTTTATAAAAATCATCATGGGTGTTATTCTACTTTTACATGCAACTATTTTGAAAATGCTAATTATGCAGATTCCCCCCCCTGCCCCCCCCCATTGTTACTGTTTTGTCCCGGTGTTGGGGAAAATTTTTTTCTTGTTTTTAAAAAAATACAACCTGTTTTCACTTCCCTAATAGTCAGTGTGTTATTGGTGATTTCCAAGCAAAAAGGTCATGGTTGGCAGCCATGAAAAAAGATTTCCCCAAAAAAAGAGAACCATCATCCGCTCATTGATAGCAGTTCTGGCCAAGAAAATTGCAAAACTGCTTTTGTGAGGCCATGAAAATTGGGAAAAATGACATGAAGTCCCATCCATCCATTAAAGCCAAGGGGGGGTGTCCAGGGAAAAATAAGAGTCAAAGTTGACTCTTTACAAGGGCATTGTTCTAAACGCGAAGCAGGGGGGAATCAGAAGAACCGCCCTAACAAAGACTGTTCCTGCAAGTAAAGGGTGGAGACTGTGTCCTAAGGAGGGCGGCACTTTTTCAGAGTATCCCAGTAGACGGTTGCCAAATACAAAGAAGGGCTTATGTACTAGACCGCGGGGCAAGGTAGTCTGCTGGCACTGCCAGGAACTTGGGACATGTGGCTGCCTGGTGCCCTATGCTAGCAGAGCCCACGGACTGTGACTTTGGGAAGGGTAGATCCTATTTTGCCTGGCCTGCTTACGTTGTCCAACTGGACAATCTCAGTGAATAGCAAGTGTGTTGAGTTCGCATAGGAAACCGTTCAGTGAAAGTGCTGATGGACTCTGATGGAGTCTGGTGATCTTAGTCCGCGCCAGATTGGTGTACTCTGATAAATTCCAGACCTGCTGCCTGGGGGTGTTGTGTATACATGGGGACACTAAGAACTATCCCATAGCAATAGTCACAGTGGAGACTCCATGCGGGTCTGTAAACCATAAAGTCAGCGTAGTAAATACTTTAACGTACCCTGTGATCATAGGCTGAGATTTTCCCTTATTTTGGAATATGTGGGAAAATAAGCGGGACAAGGGGAAAAAGAAAACTAAAAATGTAAAACAATTGAGTGATCCTGAAAGTGATGGGACACTGGTACCAGAGGGAGCGGATAGTTTTCCATTAGAGGTCCTAGCTGCAGATGCAGAGGAAAATCCCCCAGAAATTGAGTTTTCCAGCTTGCAGGTTGCCAGAGGGACAGAGCAGATAACGGATCCCAAATTAGCAAGCGCCTGGAAAAGTGTAAAGGTCATAAATGGGGTTCATCAAGAACCAGGTATAGAGTTGGGGTATCCACATTTTGTGGTACAGTAGGATTTGCTTTACAGGGTAAAGAAATCCCCGGGCGGGTGGTAGAGCAACTGGTGGGGAAATCGAAGGGGGCCCTTTGGGGGGGGGATTTTTTGGGGGAAAAGCCAAAGGCCGGGGAATGAGGGAATTTTTTGGGCCGGGAAAAATTGGGGTTTGGGTTTTTTGTATTTTAGAAGGTGGTTTTAAATTTTAAGCCCCGGGAACAACTTTCAAAAGGGGTTTCCCCTTTCCAATAATCCCCCAGGTTTTTATTTAAAACGGTCAATTTCAGCTCAGTCAGGAAAAACAGTTTTTCTCTTTTTTTTAACCAATTTTTGCTTTTTAAGTTTAACTTTAAAAATAGGTTGATTTGAGAATTTTGTTCCCTTTGTTAGTTTGCGGATTTTTTAAAAAAGCTTTTTGCGCTCTTCAAAATATGGGGGGGAAAAGGGGGGGGGGGGGGGGCGACGGACAGACAAAAAAGCAGGCTGGGTTTTGGCCAAAGGGGGGTGTATTTGGGGCAGCCCAGCTCTGTTTGAACCGGGAAATTTAAAAGGCATTTTTTTTACCAATTTTTGGGGGACCCCAGCCCCCACCCCCGCACCTGAGGTGAAAATTTTACCCTTTTTTTTTTATGCATCCCCGGGTTTTTTTTAAAGAGCCACCTTTGTACTTAAAAATTTTGGAAAACAAAAAATTTTTTAGTAACTGCCCGGTGTAAAAACATTGGTGCAAAAAAACCACCCTTTTTTATCCGATAACTTTTAAATATCCTTTTATTTACTTTTTTGCAGCCCAATTTTGTTCAAAAGCCCCCACCTTGTTCTTACATTTTTGGGTTCAGGGAAAATTTTTTAGTAAATGCTGGGGTATTTCATTGGGGGGCAAAAAACCCTTTTTTTATCCGTTTTTAACTTTTAAATAGATGAAATTTAAATTTTTGTTAAGCCCAAAATTTTGTTCGAGCCCCCCTTTTATTTAATTAGGGTACTAAAAATTTTTTTAGGCAATGCTTGGAATTTTTGGGAAAAACCCCCCTTTTTTAAATAAATTTTTAAATAAGGGGTTTATTTATTTAGTGCCGCCCAAATTTGGGCCAAAAAGCCACCGTTTTTTAGGGTTTTTTGTTCTGTTTGGGGGGGGGGGGGGGGGTAATTTAAATTTGGGGCAAAAACCCCTTTTTTATCCTATAACTTTTTTTAAAAAGGTGTATTTCAATTTGGTGCAGCCCCGTTTTGTTTTTTTGAGCCACCTTTTACTTACATTAGGTAAAAAGAAAATTTTTTTATTTTAAAAATGGGTTTTTTTTATTTCATTTTTGCAAAAACCAAACCCTTTTTATATCCGTTTAAACTTTTTTAAAAAAGCTGTATTTTTCCTTTTGGGCAGGGCCCCCTTTTGTTTTAAAGGGGCCCCCTTTTTACATTAGGGTTAAAAGAAATGGTTTTTTAGTAACGGGTTTGGGGTATTTCATGGGTTTCAAAAACCACCTTTTTTTAAATTTCCCTATTAAATTTTTTAAAAAAACGTATTGCACTTTTGGGGCGGGCCCGTTTTGTTCAAACCCCTCCCCTTTTTCTTTTTAAAATTTGGGTTTCAGGGAAATTTTTTATTAAGTTCTCCCTGTGTCCTTGGGTTCAAAAAACCCCCAATTTCTCATATGTGTAAATTTTTTAAAATTTTATTGTTCTTGGGGGGAATTTCAGTTTTTTGGGGGTACCCCTTTTATGATAGTTTTTTGAAAACTATCAATTTTCCCAGTCCCACTGGGCAGTTTTTAAAAACCCCCCGGGGGTTTTAAGGGAAAAACGCTGTTGATTTTTTTCTTAAAAGGGTTTTTCAAACCCAAACCCCCATTTCACAGGGATTTGCTTAAAAAACAATTTTGTTTCTAATCCTAGTTTTTTGTAGGAAAAATTGAGGGATTTTAAAAATAGCTGTGAAATTTTTGTCTTTCATTAAGAGAAAGTTAAAACCTTCCATAACCCTTTTTTAAATTTTTTTTTTTTTAAAAAATGGAGCGAAATGCAGGTGGTAAGTAGAAAGAGGGGGGTGGGGCAAAGGAAGGTTGAGGTTTCCGGGGAGAAGGTGCCCTTCCCCGTGCTGGCCGACAATTTTGCAAAACCCGGGGGTTTTTGGTTTCCGGACCCGTCCTGGCCCGGGGCATCGCTTTGGGGCGGGGCCCTTGAATTCAAATAAACGAAAAGCGTCGCCAAAATTTTTTTCCCGTGGTTAATGCAACCCTGCATCCCCCCCCAAAAGTCAACTCGTGTAAACCCCCCACTGTGGATAATCCTTTTTTGAAGACCCCTTTGATGACAAAAAGCTTTTTGGGGTCAGAAGGCATTTCAAAAGATCAAGGGGCCCAAAGAGGATGATTTGTCTGCTTGACCCCAATTGCTGATGCCATCAGGGAGGAAAGGAAGCCGGTCAGTCGACACAAACCCCAAGCGGTCGGCAACGCCTGCAGTCCCTTTTGCTTGTCCCTCCAGCTTCGGGAAATTAAAATTCAGGACGGGAAGTCACCTGGTTGTTGATGATATAACGACATTGCGATCCAAATGTGGTCTTTTTCAGCAGAATTTGTTCGGGCTTCATCACGGAAAGGGGAGGAAAACGATGGGGTAGTTCGTAGGGCCCCCCTCATAAGGGAGAGGGCGGTGGGGACAATTTTCGCTGAGAATTTTTCCACCAGCCACGATCAGAAACACCACTCCCGCTTATTGCCGTCGAAAAGGCCCGGGACCTCTCAAGCCTGGACCTTTTTTCGAGCAAGCTCTGTTTCCCCATTTGAAAGTCCAAAAAAAGGGGCCCCTTCCGAAAGCATCGTAGGGGGAAGAATTTTGGGTTTTTTAAAACCACCACCCAAATTCTACACATGCAGCGAAACGATTTAAAAAACGAGGAAACAGTTGGCCAAAAAAAGGCCACCCCGACCCGGGGGTTTCCCAAACCCAAACGTAAACCCCCCCTCTGCCCGCCTCCTCCCCTCTGCCACAACCAAACGTTCCCTAGCTTCCCTTCTCTCAGGTCATGAGCAAGGACACCTCCGCTTCACCCTCCACCGTGCCGGGTACCACCAGCACCACAGAGCCCCATCCTACCCCTTCCCCTTTCCCACCTTTTTGACCTGCAACCGTAATTGGCCAGTCTAGCAGAGCCTTTGTCTACCGGGGTTTGGGAGAAAAAGAAAAACTTTAACCCAAACCATCCCAAAGCCAAAAGCCGATGTCGGCATTGCCAGGCTTTTGGCCCTTGGGAAATTTGCCTTTCGTTGGGGGAAATAGATGGGTTCCTCCATGTCTGGCCCTCCCCTGCCCCCAATACCAATGCCGCAGGCATTTTTTTTTCCGAAAAAGGTGCCCCCTCCCCTGGCCAGCCATGTGTCAAAAAAATTTTAACTTTTGTTGCACTGTGTCCGGAAAAGCCATCTGACCCCCGATACATGACAGGAAACACGTCCAAAGCTGCTAATTTTGTGACAGCTACTGGGTGACTGGGGGGATGTCTCTGGTGGTAAAAGTGGGGTTCGGGACTTTTAAAACTGCAGGGAAGGGGAGGGTTTTTTTTCCCCCAAGGCCACTGGGGCTCATGTGCCCATAAAACCAGCCGGTTGAAATTAAACGCTTGGAGACCGCAACACACCGGGAGGAGCGGACGGCTCTTTGCAAACCAGAACAGCGCGGCTGGGAACAAGAACCCTGTGCCCCGGGAAGGTGGGCGATAACGGGAAATCTCCGGCCGGCCCCAAAAAACAGAGGCGGAGCAACCCTTCCTGGGAAACCCTCATGAAAACCTTTTCCCCCAGAAAATTTTTTAAAGATAACCCGGGCTGGATGCCCGCTAGAAGGCTCGAGGGTTAGTCACACTCCACCCCTTGCACCCTGCTTCCCTCCCCCTGGCTTTTTTGCGCGTCAGCTTTGGGCCCCCTCGTCAACCGCTCATTGTGACGTGGCAAACGCTGGAATTCCAAAACCCCCACAGCCCTAGGCGTTTGTGCAGCAGCACAATGCCATTATGCATACGAAGTGACCAGGCCTGACAAGCACGGGGCGGGCCCCACGGGGGTGTGAGCAACCCCAAGTGGGGGGGTGAAAGAGCCTTTCACCCCCTTGCCATTAGAAGAAGCCCCCAAAAGGGAGTGCGGACAATGCCCTTTTCAGCATGACATTTGTGGTATTTAGTTCTGGAACGATCGTTGACACTCTGAAACATCGGTCCCCCCCAGCGATGGAGGGGGGAGACGGACACAGATATGAACTGGCCTTTTTTCCCTCGAATCCAAAGGCCAACAGTTTCACAACTTTATTGGTCTTATAGGCATGGTTGGGGCCCCAGGTCTAGGCAAGGCGGCGCCTCAGCTCTCGGGGGCTCATTGGGGAAAGTAGGCTGGTTAAAGCTGTGTCGGAGGAAGCGGAGGGGGATGGGGGTTTCCTGGAACCAAATTTACCGTTCCCCCCTGCCTTGGGAAGGGGTTGGCAGGGATTTGAGGGGGGGAGGAAGTGAGGAAGTCTTTGCTAGTGCCCCTCGACCCAGAGGCTTGGAATCAAGGCCCCCATCTCTCACATGATTGTTGGATGCTCCATTTCCTCCAACATGATCCTGCATTAAGGCCATCAAATGAACAAAAATTTTTGGGTGGCCAAAAACCCTCGACCCTGGTACAATGCAAAACTCAGCACTTTTTCCCCACCCCCAAAATGAGAAAAAATGCGGAAATTGGGAGACCGTTGATTGTCAACGGAGACATTGTTGCGTCTGCTTCACTTTTTAAAATTCCAGGGAACAACGTCAGTAACGGCAGCACAAGGGAAAAAGTACCGCAGCGGAGCAGCAAGCATTGGGCGAAGCCTAAGGGTACCTCGGGCAACCCTTATTTACCACCTCACCAAACATGTAATGCAGGTCACACATACACACACAGAGACGGCTTAAGATCATGGTGCACGACAATCCCCCTCCACACCGGTTTTTTTTTGGTATTTTTTCCAGACCCATCGATTTCTGGGTATCAAAATGGAGAATGGCAGAGTTCGCTCCCCCACGCTAGAGGTGTTGTCCTCCCCCCAAGCCAAAGCGTATATCTGAGCGGCCCTTCGAACACTGGGGAGTATTACAGACAACGCACCCGGTTTTCCACAGATAATGTTGATCGTTGACTTTCATCAAGAAATGGGCGGGTTTTCTGATGATGTTGGGGCCCCAATTGCCGAGGCCCGATTAGTTGCCGTCTACTTCACATTCTCTTAAACAAAAAGGATCTTGAATTTTTTTTTTAAAAGATCATTTCTTTACGCAATTTTTTCTCAGTTTCCCAAAAGACCATATTGAGTTTTGTGGGGGGAGGAGACTGTAAAAGCACCAAATGTACAAAGTTTCATGAAAAAAACGTATTAAAATTTTTTCACTTCATTTTAGAATTTTTTGCACTGTAAAGGGTTTTTTGGCTGGTGGTGAGTACGTAATCAAGGCCTTTTGGAAAAAAATGGGCTTCAAGGGGCTTTTCCCCCCCCAAAATTTTTTTTAAGTGGCTTTAGAAATCATTTTTTATTTTTTTTTTTTGGGTCATTGCGTGAAAAACAGTATACTAAGTCCCCATTTTAAAATAGTGGTTTCTAACAGACATTTTTTCTTCACAGTTGTCAAAAGTGGCCAAAAGGGCATGTTTTGAATTTTTGGGGGCATGTTGCTGGAAATAAAGCTTTTTAATCAGGTCGTATTTTAAAAAATGCGGGTTTTTAAAAGACTTTGTTTTCACAATTGTCAAGGTGGCCCCAAAGGGTGATGTTTTAAATTTATGGGTATGGTGCTGTCAAAACAGGAAAAGGTTGTGTTAATGGGCACATATTGTAAAAAGGGTTTTTTTGCCCGATCTTTAACATAGCTACAACCAGTAGTGAGACAACCCCTTTTAAAAACAATAAAAAAAAAGCGAAACAAAGCGGGGGGTTTCCCCTTCCTTTTTTTCAATGGTTTTTAGAAATTTAAAAGCAAAAAAATTGCTGTACAAAATACTGAAACAAATATTCCCCTTTAATTTTTACAAGGGGTACAGGAATACTTGAAGTGTTTGGTTATTCAGAACATGGTGTAGGAGCACATTCGCCACTCCAAGAAAAAAGCAATTTTTTCCCCAACACGTTGATAAAAAGAAAACAGAATGCCAAGAAAAAAAGGGGCCCTGAGTGAAAACAGGACGTCAACCACCCGCATTTCAAGTGAAGTCATTGGGCCGCACTCATGGAGGGGGAAAACCTCTGTAGAGGGATAAATTTCTCAAACGCACCCAGGTTTGACGTTACAAAGGGAAAGGCGAAGGTTTTAGTCACATTTCCGCTTCCCCACTCTTTCAGCACGGGTGTTTTTCGTTGCTGCTCATGAGGGGGAAATTTTTTTCCGTGTTAATGGGTGACGGACGCCAACCGGGCCTCACCGCACCCCTGTAATCGGGCCCCCCCTAGCTGAACCTGCGTGTTAATTTGAATGCGGAAAACAGCCCTTGTCAAAAATTTTATGTAAACCAATAAAAAATCTAAAAAAATTTAAAATATTCTTATTTAAAAAGTCCATGACATTAAACCCTTCCCTACAGAGTGTAAAAAAATGAACAAAGTAATAGGATACTATTTTATTGGGGCCTCCAGCCCTTTCCCCACATTCCATTTATGGTCCACCTCAGGGGCTGGAGGCGCCGATCACCCAAACGGGAAGAACGCACAACAAGTCGAGTTTCGGGGATGGCCTGATGCGTTTAACGGAATGGAGGCCGCAATAAAAACGAGTACCATTACTTTGTTGCATTGTCTGACACCGATGGAACGGATTATTGCATGAGGTTTTTTAAATAAGAAAATTAAAGTTTTTGAGATTTTTTATTGGTTCTCCCCTATTATTCATGAGCTTGCAAAAGGAGGAGAGGTGTCTTTGTGAACCCAAAATTTTGGACTCAGTTATACATTTTGCCTTTAAATGTGGACCAGTTTAATATATACGGACAACAGCCCTTGTTCTCACCACACCCACTTTAAGTCCGGCCCTGCCAGCTGAACCTGCGTGATCCACGTTTACAGGCAAAACCGCTTGATCAGTAATTTCCCCCAAACCCCACTTGAGGAGAATGCAGGATTTTCGACAGGCCTGTTGACCACTGAGGACATCTGTTTCGTTTTTTTCACATTCTAATGTCCGGTGGAACAGTCACCGTAAATGGCAAGTAGCTCGCAAGCAGCCGTTTTAAAAGGGGTTTTTAAATTTTTTCCGGGATTTTTTAATTGGGGGTCTGCGGTTTTTGGGGGGATCTGTGGCCCCCGGGAAGGATAGTCAATGTCCATTTTAACTAAAATTGGTTCAAAGACTCTTTTTTGGCACTTTTTTTATCTGGGGGCATGCAGGTTTTGGGGCATGCTGGGCCCCGGGACAAAGTATAGTCAATGTCCAGTTCAATAAAATGGTGGTTCAAACTCCTTTTCGGCCTTTTTTTTCTGGGTCAGCAGGTTTGGGGGCATCGGGCCCCGGAAGGGATAGTCAATTTCCAGTTCAACTAAAAAGGTGGTTCAAAAAAATCCTTTTTTCCCACCTTTTTTTTCGGGGGTCAAGGTTTTGGGGGCATCTGTGGTACGGACAGGATAGTCAATGTCCAGTTTTAACTAAAATGGTGGGTTAAAGATCCTTTTTCCCCACTTTTTTAAATTTGGGGTTAAATGTTTTTGGGGTATGTGGGCCCGGGCAGGGAAGTCAATGTCCAGTTAACTAAAAAAGGTGGTTCAAAGACTCCTTTTTTGCACCCTTTTTATCTGTGGGGCATCGGTTTTGGGTCATGCTGGGTACGGAAGGATAAAATAATGTCCGTTCAACTTAAAATGGTGGGTTTTAAAAGACTCCTTTTTCCCGGCACTTTTAATCAGTGGGGTCAACGGGGTTTTTTGGTATCTCGGTCAGGGCAGGTATAGTAATTCCAGCAACTAAATGGGGTTAAAGATCCTTTTTCCCGAAAATTTTTAATCGTGGGTCAAAGGTTTTTTGGTCCATGGGCCCGGGGG
>JAODAL010013945.1:0-89267 GCA_025379985.1 Phyllomedusa bahiana
GGTGGCCCCGGAAGGGCGGGGGGGTTTTTTTGGCAAAAAAATTTCCTTTTCCGGGCATTGGTATTGGGGGGCAAAGGGAAGGGCCATGCGTTTGGAGGAAACCCCTTGTGTCCACCCGACGGAAAAGGGAAAAAATTTTTTGGGCCCAAAAGTGGAAAAGACGGCATTCAGGTTTTTTGGGTTTGGGATGGTTTTTGGGTTTTAAAATTTTCTTCTGCTCCCCCCAAAACCCGGAAGACAGAAAGGTGGGTGCTAGCTGGCCACGTATGGCTTTAAAGGTTTGGCAAAAAAGGGGGAAGGAGAAGAGGGTTTGGTTTGGGGCTCTGGTGGTGCTTTGGGGGTATGGGGGGTGGTTGGGGGCTGAAGTGGAGGCTGATCCCTAATCCTTTTACTCTGAGAGACATGGGCAGTGAGGAAAGCTTGGGGGGTGGCGGAGGGGAGGAAGGGGGGAGCAGGAAAGGGGTGATAGTGGTTGGAAGCCCGGGAAGGTGTGGGGCTTTTTTTTGGGCCCGTGTTGCCTCCCTTTCAACTCATGCATTCGCTGCATTTGATTAGACTTTTTGGTGGGGGGTTTAAAAAAACCCAAGATTCTCTCCTTCTGATGGTTTTTGGGAAAAAGGGGGGCATATGACAAACGGGGTTGGGAAACAGAGGCTTGCTAAAGAATTTTTCCCCGGTTTTTAGAGGGTCCCGGCCTTTTCGACGGCGATAAACGAGGAGCCCCCGGGTTTGTGACCGTGGCTGGTGGAAAAAATATCCCGCGGACTTCTTTCAACCGCCCTTTCCCTTTTTTTTAGGGGGAAATGTTAGACCCCTTTTTCCCTGTTCTCCTCCTCGTCCCGTGATGAAAAACGCTCGCAAGAAATTCTGCGGAAAAGACCCGTTTTTATCCCCCAAAGTCACCCCTCATTTAAACATCAAAAAACCGGTGATTGGTCTTCTGATATTCCCGCTTTAAAAGGGCCCGCGGGCTAACCCAAACAAGAGGCACTGCCCAAAGGGGTTGCCGACCCCCCCGGGAAATTTTTCCCATTGAACCCGGGTTCCCCTTTCCCCCTTGTTGGGGGTCAAATAAAATGGGCGTCAAAAGGGGACAAAAAAATCCTTTTTTGGCCCCTTGATTTTTTGGAAATGCCTTTTGACCCAACCGCATTTTGTATCAAAAGGCTTCAGAAAAATGGATTTTTCCACAGTGGGGGGTACACGAGTTTAATTTGGGCGGGTTTATGTTGGACGGATGCTGGGTGATGCTGATGGGCGACTTTTTTGGGGCCCTGGGGGTTGGGGGGACGAGGAGGTTAAAATGTGGGTGCAGGTTGCCCTTAACCATGAAGAAGAGATTGGCGACGCTGTTGTTACTGAAAAATTTACAAGGGGCCTGGGCCCAGCGTTAAAAGGGGGCCTTTACGGGCCTGCAAAAAAACCCAGATCCCCCTGGCAGGGTGTTGTCGCCAGCCAATGGGGGAAGGGGGACCTTCTCTGTACCCCCTACCTCCAGGGCCTACCCCCCTTTTGTCGTTACCACCTGCATTTCGCTCCATGATCAGAAAGTTTAAAAATTTTTAGAAAGGGATGGAAGAGTGTTTGAAAAGTCCTTCTTTTTAAAAGCGGCAAATTCACGCTTTCTTAATCCCCCATTTTTTTTTTCAGCCCAACTGGTTAGAAAAACCCAAAAAGTTTTTTGCGAATACCCGTGAAATTTCGGGGGCTGTGGGAAGAACCGTTTAAAACAAAATTTTAAAAGAGTTTTTTCCCTTTAGTCCCCGGGGGTTTACAAAAAAGCCCAGTAGGACTAGGAATTGATTGTTTTCAACCAAAAATTAAAAAAATTTTTTTAAATGCGCTTCTGCGGTTTTTCGTACAACGGGGCTATTTGAAAAAACCCAGGGGAAAACCCTGCAATCAGCTTTTTAAAAACTTTTCGGATAACAAAGGGTGGTTTTTTGCACCTATAATTTCACCTGCGGTGGTTTCAAAAAATTTCCTTTTTATTTAAATTCAAGTGCAAGGTGGCTCTTATGAACAAAGTGGATGGCCCAAAGTGGGAAAAACGAAAAATTTAAAATTTTGAGGATAATAAAACGTGGTTTTTTTCACCCATAAATCACCCGCAAAATTAACAACAAAATTGGGTGTATTCAAAGTATTCAAATTTAAGTTTCAAAGGGGGCTCTATGAAAAAAAGCTTTGGGCTGCGCCCCAAAATGAAAAAAAACGTAATTAAAAATTTTGTTTGGATAATAAAACGTGATTTTTTAACCCTTTTAAAACCCTGCGGTTTATGACCAAAAATTTCTGAAATTAAAAATTTTAAATGCAAGGTTGGTTTTGAACAAAAATGGCTGCAAACCCAAAAATGAAAAAAACACCTATTTGAAGTGTTTTAGGATTAAAAAAATAGTGGGGTTTTGCCCCCTTATCAATTTCCCCCTGCGGGGACGGGCCCAAAATTTCGGGATTTAAAATTTTTAAATCATGGTGGATTTGAACAAAGCTGTATGCCCCCAAAATTTAAAAAACGTAATTAAATTTTTTTACGGATAATAAAAAAGTGGTTTTTTTCACTATCAATAAACCCGCGGGGAACAAAAAAATTGGTGTATTTTAAAGTATTCAAATTTAAGTGCAAAGGGGGTTTATGAACAAAGTGGTCTGCGCCCAAAATGAAAAAAAACGTAATTAAAATTTTTGTAGGATAATTTTAAAAGTGGAATTTTTTTCACCTATCAATTTCACCCGCGGTGTTTACAAAATTGCTGTATTCAAATTTAACTGCAAGGTGGCTCTATGAACAAAACTGGCCTGCACCAAAGTGAAAAAAACACCTATCTGAAGTGTATACGGATAATAAAAGTGGAGTTTTGCACCTATCAATACACCTGCGGTGACGACAAAATTGCTGTATTAAATTTTAAGTGCAAGGTGGCTCTATGAACAAAGCTGTACTGCGCCAAAGTGAAAAATACGTAATTAAATTGGTAAACGATAAAAAAAGGCAATTTATGCACAAGTCAATACACCTGCGGTGACTACAAAATTGCTGTATTCAAATTTAAGTGCAAGGTGGCTCTATGAACAAAGCTGGACTGCGCCAAAGTGAAAAACACGTAATTAAATTGTGTACGGATAATAAAAGCCGTTTTTTGCACCTATCAATACACCTGCGGTGACTACAAAATTGCTGTATTCAAATTTAAGTGCAAGGGGGCTTGTAAACAAGTGGACTGCGCCAATGTAAAAAAAACACGTAATTAAATTGTGTACGGATAATTAAAACGTGGTTTTTGCACCCCTAAAAATACACCTGCGGGTGACTACAAAAGGGCTGTATTCAAATTTAAGTGCAAGGTGCCTTTGAACAAAACTGGGCCGCACTAAAGTAAAAAAAACACCTATTTGAAATGTATACGGATAATAAAAGTGGAGTTTTGCACCTATCAAATACACCTACAGTTACTAGAAAAGATATGTATCCTAACATAAGTACAGGCTGCACAACATACAATTTAATATTTCACAAAAAATGGCCAAAAACTGGTAATCAAAACCCATTGCAATGCAGGGTCAAATCACAGTCGGGGCCCTGCAAAATTTATCCATCTCCTTTAAAAAGCTGCCTGCCAGCTGTCTGTCTGTGTTCCCCCGCAGAAACCCCGCCCCCCAACCCTCCCCGGCTTTACAATGCTAGATGCTCCTTTTAATTCTATCCCTAAGTAACTAAAAACTGCAAATCTCTAATCTACCTAATTCTTAATGTTCCCAGCTAAAAGAAAAGTTGTCTGTGTGAACAATTTGAACAGTTTTGCTGAGCTGTTTTGCATAGAACCGAGCACAGTCCTGCTCTTATGATACACAGACACACACTGAGTGAACAGGAAGGGCCCGTTCTATGTAAAACGAGGTCATGTGATTTTTCCCGCCAATCACAACCATACACATCCCAGTCATGAGTCGCACACCCCGCTCACCCTGCTCTATTCTGTAAGCTGATTTGCTGGCTGCCAAAATGACAGGAAGCGCTGAAAATGGCGCAATATTAATAGATTATGCGCAGATTTTAACCTAAATTATCACGTGATTGAAAAAATCCGATCAACATCAAAACCGTGCCGATTTCAAATTTGTCGATAATAATCGCTCAACACTATTCTCCACCAATCACACTTTTATGATCCAAATGCATTGAAGTGCCCAGAAGAATTGAAGAGGCCATATTACTTATTTAGGTTCTTTGATCTGCTGTGTGGTGGTTGTCCAGGGGATCTGTCTCCAACAATGACACATTGATGATCAAAGTGCATTGAAGTGCCTAAAAGAACATCTAGGAGTCCATACTGCTCATTTAGGTTCTTATCTCTATTGTATGGTGGAGGTCTCTGGGATTAGGTATCCACTAATCATACATTGATGATCTGTATGCAATGAAGTGCCTAAAAGAACATTGAAGAGGTCATACTGATTGGTTAGGCTTCTTTGTTCTGTTGTATGGTGGGGGTCCCTAGGTGCAAGTCTCTTCCAATGACAAACTGATGATCTGAATGCACTGAAGTGCCTTGAAGAACATCAATGAGGTAATACTGCTCATTTAGTTTCTTCAATCTGTGTTTTTTGGGGGCGTGTGTGAGGGGGTCCTCTCGGATCAGTTTTCCACCAATCACACATTGATAATCTAAATGTATTTAGAAGACATACTGATTGTTTAGGCTCTGTTGCATGGCTGGGGTCCTGAGGACTAGTCTCCACCAATGACACACTGATGATCTGAATGCATTGGAGTGTCTGAAAGAACATAAAAGAGGCCATACTGCTCATATAGTTTCTTATCTCTGTTGTATGGTGGGGGTTCCTTGGATTGGTCTTACCCAGTGATGCACACATGATCTTAATACATTGAAGTGCCTAGAAGAACATCAAAAAGGCCATCCTGCTCATTAAGGTTCATTGCTTTGTTAAAGGGTGGAGATCCCAGGGATCGGTCTTCATCAATGGCACATTAACGAATTATATACATTGGAGTTCCTAGAGGAACAACATGG
Organism: Phyllomedusa bahiana; assembly: GCA_025379985.1. Classification (NCBI taxonomy): domain Eukaryota; kingdom Metazoa; phylum Chordata; class Amphibia; order Anura; family Hylidae; genus Phyllomedusa; species Phyllomedusa bahiana. Next base: position 5,037 of record JAODAL010013945.1, read on the forward strand.
TGGGGGTCCGTGGAATCAGGTCTTCAAAAATGACACATTGATGATCCAATGCATTGAAGTGCCTAGAAGATCATTCTGATTGTTTAGGCTTCTTTGTTCTGTTGTATGGTATGATCCTGGGAGTCTCTCTTCACTAATGACACATTGAATATATGAATACATTACAAGTGTATAGAAGAACATTGAAGCCGCCATTCTGCTCCTTTGATGATTTGAATGCTTGGAAGAACATTAAAGGGGTTGTCTCACTACATTGATTCATCTTGCCTCAGTTCTGTTTTCTTGGTTTCATTTTGAATTCAGGGGCTTGTTTACTGGCTTCTACTAGGTTGAAGTAGAAGCCAGGTCTGTAACTATAACAACCAGCGCTGGCAGCCTATCAGGAGAGATAGAACAGGTCTGTAGCTATAGCAACCACAGGAGCTGATGCAGCACATACAAGGGAGGATATCTCAGAATGGGTGGACATGTTAATGGAAAACATTTTACAAGTGACTTGTTTTTGCAAGATCTTTAACATAAAAAGCGCAATCCTTGTAGTGAGACACCCTTTAACCCTTAGGACCAGCCAATTTGGCCTTCCTGACACACTCCTATTTTTGAAATCTGGAAATGTGTCACTTTATGTGAGAAAAACTTTTTGACCCCTTTTACCATCCATGTGATTCAGAGATTGTTTTCTCGGGGACAATTGTGCTTTAAGTTAGTAAAAAAAATTTTATCCATAAAATCCTTTTTTTTTGTGAAAAATATCAAAATTTCTTGAAAAATCTGTGATTTTGAAAGTTCAAAAATTTCTGCGTGCAAGACAGATAATTATTCACCACAACATAATTTATAACTAGCATCTACCATATGTCACTATAGGTTGGCATAATTTTTTAAATGTATTTTTTATGACATAGAGGGCTTAGAAATTTAGTAGTAATTTCTCAAATTTTCACGGGAAAAATTTTCAATATACATTTTTTTAGGGACCCTTCCAGTTTTGACGTGGCTTTGAGGGGCCTGTATGTTAGATACCCACATAAATGATGCCTTCTAAGAAACTAGACCCTTAAAATTTTTAACAGTGTTTAGGAAGTTTTTTAACCCTTTAGGTATTTTGCAGAAATTAAAACAAAGTGGAGGTGAAATTTCAAAATTTTACTATTTTTGCAGATTTTCAAATTTTTTTCCATTTTTCACTGGAATCGGTAATGTGACTAGGTAAATGCAATGTAATATCATTTTCCCCAGTCTGCCTTTTTTAGAAATACCCTATGGGGCCTAGTGCTTATTTGGCTAACATAACCCCCAGATTGGAGGAGCACCTATGGATCGGGGGTCTTTTTTTCAATGAAAATTTTTATTTGGCCCATTTAGGTTTGAGAGGCCCTAAGGTGCTAAAAATTTTTTAAAAAAACACCCCAAAAAAGCCCCATTTGGAAATAACCCTTAAGGTTTTTTAACAGGTGGTAGTGGTATAATCGACCCCAAAAGGTGATTAAAAATTTTTTTTTTTTAGCATTAGGCTGTGAAATGAAAAAAATTTTTTTTTCCAATTTCTGAATTTTAGTTAAAAGTTTAATTTTTAAAAGGAAACCCGGGAAAAAAAGAACCCCAAAACTTTTTTAAAAGCAATTTCTTCCAATTTCGGAATACCTCATGTGGGTTTTAAATGCTGTTTGGGGCAGGCAGGGGTTTTAAAAGGGAGGGAGCGCTTTTTGGGCTTTTGGAAGCAGATTTTTGATGGGGAAAAGTGCTTTCAAAGCCCCCAAAGAACCGAAAGGTGAATTTTCCAGAAGTCACCCCATTTTGATTTAAACCCCCCCCTCAGAGATCTCTTGGGGGGTGTTTTTGTGCTTTTTGGGCCACAGGTGTTCCATTTTTTTTTTTGAATTGGGCCATGAAAAGGGGGGGGAAAAAACGCTTTCCCACCATTGTTTTTGGGCTTCAATTTGACAGGCGTTCCTGTGCAGTGTAAATGATGTGAAAACTTTACTATGGGGGCGGTAAAATTGCAAGGGTTCCCATTTTATAATTTTTTATGTTTTATTTTTTACAAAAATAGAAATAGGTTATAAAAAATTCGTTTTTTGTTTTTTTGACAGTCATAACTTTTATTTTTGCTGTGTGCAGAGGTGTGTGGGGCCTTGTTTTTTGCGGGGTAAATTTGTGCTTTTTTTTACCTTATGGAGTGAATAAAACCACTATGTTCACTTTTTTTAGGTTTTTGTGGGGCGTTTTGAAAAAAATACAGCAATCCTGGTAGTTTTTTTATTTTTATTTTTTTGCGGTCATCTGCGTTAAATTTGAATCGTTTACTCGCAGGTCATACGATTCATAAATTCCCAATTTATATATTTTTTTTTTTTTTTATTTTTATACAATAAAAAACCCACTTTTTTCAAACGGAAAAAAGTTTTTGATCGCCCTAGTTTGAGGCCCTAACTTTTTTATTTTTCTGTGTTGGAGCGTGTAAAGGGTTTTTTTTTTGGGGATGAGTTGCTTTTTTTTTTTTGGGTTATTTTTGGGGGGACAAGATTTTTTTAAAATTTTAAAACCGTTTTTGGAAGGCGAGTGAAAAAAAATATGAAAACCCAGTAGTGTTTTTTTTTTTTATTTTTTAAAAGCGTCATGGCGTATCCCTTTAAAAGTTAGCTTTTCTCTTGGTGATACAAATTTCGGGGATACCCAATTTTTATGTTTTTTTTTGTTGAAGCATTTAAAAAAAAAAAGTGTTTTTTGGTGTAAAGAATATTTATGTCGCTATATTCTGAGGCCAAACTTTTTTTTTTTTTCCTAACAGAGTGTGTAAGGGTTTTTTTTTGCGGATGAATTGAGTTTTAATTGGTACAGTGGCTTTTATAGGGGTTTTTGATCAATTTTATTCTTTTATGTTGGGGATGAAAAAAAATCTTAATTCTGTGATTGTTTTTTTGGTTATTTTTTTACAACGTTCACCCCAGGGTAAATTAAAAGGGGGAAAGATTTTAGGGGAGGGCGTTACCACGCGGCGATACCCAAAAATGGGTATTTATTTATTTTTGATCATTTTGGGGGATTTCGGGTTTTTAAAGGGGGAAAAAGGGGGTGTGGTGTTTTTTTTTTTTTTCGGTTTTTGTTTTACTTGTTTTTCATTTTTTTCTTTTTTTCTTTTTCAAATTTTTTTTTTTACTTTTCCCCCAGGGGATTTGAATGAGAGTCTTTAGATCTCTTTTCAAAAGGAATTCACAATTGTTGTGTGCAGGTTCTTTGAAATGTCAGTCACGTGCCCGGGGGGGGGGCCCACAGGGCAAAGGGGGCATGTGGTCACAGAAAACCGGAAGGCATTTTTATGCCTCTTGTGTCTGCCGACACGCAGCGCACGATCGTGCTCTGCTGTCGCGAAGAGAGCGGAGGAGCGATTCTCCTGGTCTCTCTTAGTTTTGGACTGATGGGCGCGTAATTAAGGGTTAACCCCCCCCCCCCGGAGTGATGCGAGTGGGGCCGACGCTGGGGTGTAGGGGTTATATCAGCTGACAACGACACCCGGCTATCGCGCGAACTTGCTTTGGTTGCGCATCCCCAGGAGTTCCATACGTCCAGGGGCGTTTAAACCCCCAAACGACCTGGGCATATTTAATCAAGGCGTGAAGGGGTTAAAGGAGTTGTTATGTTCCAGCTAGTTCCATATTCGCTTTACTCTGCTGGGATCCTGCAAAAACTCTTTAATCCATTTCCGCCGCAGCCAGTTTTGACCTTCCGGACAGAGCCCCATTTTTTGAAAATATGAATTGTGTCACGTTGTGTGCGAATTTTTTTTAATACTTTTATCTATCCATGTGATTCAAAGATTGTTTTCTCGTAACACATTGTGCTTCAGGTTAGTAAGAAATGTATGTTCATACAATCCTTGTTTATTTGTGAAAAATATAAAAATGTTGTAAAAATTTTGAAAGTTTGGTATTTTCAAAGTTCAAAAATGTCTGCGTGTAAGACAGATAGCTACTCCACACAAAATAGTTTACAGTTTGCATCTACCATATGTCTACTGTAGGTTGGAATCAATTTTTAAATGTCTTTTTATATATTTTTTACGACATTAGGGGGCTTAGAAATTTAGTAATAACTTTCCACATTTTTTTAGGGACCAGTCCAGTCCTGACGTTGCTTTGAAGGGCCTGTATGTAAAATACTCCCATAAATGACTCCATCTAACTATACCCCTTAAAGTATTCAAATCAGATCAATATTTTAGAAATTTTATTAACCCACCCGGTGTTTCAGAATAAATTAAAGCAAAATGGAGGTGACATTTTCAAAATTTTACTTTTTTTTGAAGATTGTTCAGTTTTATCCATTATTCACTGGAACATGGTGAATGATGACAGGGAAATGCAACTCAACATCGATTCCTCCAATTCCTGCCATTTCTACAGATATCCCATATTTTGCCCTAGAGCGTTATTTAGCTTAATTACATCCCTCAGAGTAGGAGGAGCACCTACCAGACTCTGGGGTCTTATTTTTAATACGATTTTCTTTAGGCGCCATTCCAGGTTTGCGGACATCCTAAGGTGCTAAAACTTATTAAACACCACTAAAAAGTCCCTGGAAACTACACCCCTAAGTAATATATCCCAGAGTGTAGTGAGTATATCAACCCTACAGGTGTTTCACAAATTTTTTTATTTTATTTTTTTTTTGTGTTATACTGTCAAAAATAAAAAAATAAAAAAATTCTAACAATCTGTAATTTTAGTTGAAAATGTTTCATTTTTACAAGGAATCCTGGAAAAAAGCACCCCAGAATGTATTATCCAATTTCTTCCAAGTTCGGCAGTATCCTATATGTATGTGTTTAGGAGCATATCAGAGACTACAAAGACGGGAGCGCTCATTGACTTTTGGAACAAAGATTTTGGTGGGTGCCATGTTACATTACCAAAGCTCCAAAAGTACCGGAACAGATAAAACTTTCCATAATTAACACAATTTGAATTCAACAACCCTCAAGGATCTCATCGAGGGGTGTATTGTGCAGTTTGGGTGCACAGGTGTTTCACAGTTTTTTTAGCACTGGGCAATGAAAATAGGAGGAAAAAATACAGCTCCGTCATTGTTTTTTGGGCTTCATTTTTTACATAAATGACAGGTTATCTCTACTATGCGGGTCAATACAATTACAATTATATAAATTTTATATAGTTTTTTAGGTTTTATTACATTTACACAATAGAAATGTTTATAAAAAAATGTGTTTTTTATGTCTTCATAGTCTTATAGCAATATTTTTTTATTTTTCTGTGTACGGAGCTGATTATGGGCTTGTTTTTTTGCGGGCTGAGTTGTCGTTTTTTTGGGGGGGTAGTTAATGGGGTTCATATGATGCTTTGATAGCTTTTTATCAAGGTTTTGTGAGGTGTTTTGAACAAAATACAGAAATCTTGGTAGCAGGGGCGTTGCTAGGGTCCTAAAACATCCGGGGCTCGGGCCCTTTGTGTTTTTCTGGGTAGGGCTGGGTTCACACGACATTTTTCACGCCTCATTTTGAACTGCGGATGGTTTTTTTACAGAGAAAAACCTTGTGTTCCTGTCACTAATTTTCTGCACATTCCACACAGATCCGCCATTCCTCAGCAGTCACTGTACAGTAAAAAATCCCCAAATGAAAAAATTTACTTTTTCAGAACTTCTCACCTTCATATGACAATCCCCCTAAACAGTCACCAAAACATACACCGATACAGGGAGAAATCTACCAGACAAGTGATTGTTATTAAAAGCCCCTACAAAACCAAGACCCAAAACTATTACTACTTAAGGCTCAAATAATCCTGCCAGACCCTGACCAAAACGCGACCCCCACATGTGACCATTAGCTGTACACAGGTTTGATTACATATCCCACCGCCATACAGTGACCGATAGTGGTAGATAGTAGTTGTATGTAGACTCTGCAGAAATATAAGTGATGACACTGCAGTTACATTTAGTAAAACTCAGGAGACGTCTTTTATGTTCAGGGTCGTTCACTTTTCCTTTTCTTCTCCATCCGGTTCACACCTTTATGCTGGGTTGCTCCCGGCCAATTACTTGTCCTGGGATTTGGACACAAATATCTTAGAATCCTCCATTTCCAGCAACTCCTTAATTATAGGTATAGCAGTCCCTCAGTTTGGTATATAGGGGCACTGAAGCAGTATATGGGGCCACAGGCAGTATATAGGGTGGCACAGGCAGTATTAGGGTGGCACAGGCAGGTTTATCGGGGCACTGGCAGGTATATAGGGGCACTGAGGCAGTTATGGGGGCCACAGGCAGTATATGGGGGCCACAGGCAGGAATATGGGGGCCACGGCAGGCGTATGGGGGCCACGGGCAGGTATATGGGGGCCACAGGCATGCATTATAGGGGCCACAGGCAGCCATTATAGGGGCACAGGCATGCATATGGGGGCCACAGGCAGGGATATGGGGGCCACAGGCAGGGATATGGGGGCCACAGGCAGGCTTTAAAAGGGGGACAGACGGGTTTTGGGGGCCACTGGGCAGTATATGGGGGCCACAGGCAGTATATGTGGGCACAGGCAGGCATTATGGGGGAACAGGCAGGATATGGGGGCCAGGGCAGTATATGGGGGCCAGGCAGTATATGGGGGCCACAAACAGGCATTATAGGGGCACAAACAGCCATTATAGGGGCACAGGCAGGGATATGGGGGCCACAGGCAGGGATATGGGGGCCACAGACAGTGGTATGGGGGCCACAGACAGTGGTATGGGGGCCACAGGCAGGGATATGGGGGCCACAGGCAGGGATATGGGGGCCCCCAGGCAGGCCCTTATAGGGCACAGACAGGGATATGGGGGCCACAGGCAGTATATGGGGGCCACAGGCAGGCATTATAGGGGCACAGGTAGCCATTATAGGGGCACAGGCAGGGAAATTGGGGCCACAGACAGTGGCATGGGGGCCACAGACAGTGGTATGGGGGCCACAGGCAGGCATTATAGGGGCACAGGCAGGCATTATAGGGGCACAGGAAGCCATTATAGGGGCACAGGCAGGGATATGGGGGCCACAGGCAGGGATATGGGGGCCACAGGCAGGCATTATAGGGGCACAGGCAGTATATAGGGGCACTGAGGCAGGTAAATGCGTTAAAAATAACAACAGTAATACTCACCTTAACTCCCCCGGCGAGCGCGCTCTGTCCTCTTCAGCCCGCGCTCCTCCGGCAGCTCTTCGGGCGCACGGCCTATGACGCGCTGTGCGCACCGAGAACAGGCAGCGTCGCGATGACATCACGTCATCGCGACGCTGCCGGCTGAGGCTCACTGGCCGCGGCGGGTCCTCAGCGGTGGTGGAGGACCTGGCGGCCTCTTGGTGTCGGACCTGCGGGTCCGACACTGTCTGCGGGGCAGGGAGCGCTCGCTCCTCTGCTCCGCAGAAGCCCGCGGCTGTGTGTGCGTCCATCAGACGCACATGCAGCTAAAGGGCCAGTCGGTGCTCCAGGCCCAGCGCAGAGGCCTGGAGCCCGGGAGACTCGGGGCACAGGGTGTTTTATTCGGGCCCGAGCCCCGAATAAAACAGCCTAGCGACGCCTCTGCTTGGTAGTGTTTTTCATTTTTTTATTTTTTACAGTGGTCAGTGTGCGGTATAAATGACATGCTAGCTTTACTAGTTTGTGCATTTTTTAATGTTTTACTCCTTTTATACAATAAAAACACTTTCATTCAAAAAGGAAAACACATTTTTTCATCGTCATGGTCTGAGAGCCAGAACTTTTTTATTTCATGTTTACAGAGATGTGTATGGGCTTTTTTTACAGGATGAACTAAAATTTTTATTGGTTTCATTTCGGAGGAGGAGGAGGAAAGGCTTTTTGATCATTTTTAAATCTGTTTTTTAGTAGTCAGGGAGAAGAAAATACTGCAATCCTAGATGTGTTTTCTTATTTTTAACTCTGTGATTACGGCGATACCCAATTTATATATATATATTTTTTTACGTTGAAGCAGTTTAAAAGAAAATGTGTTTTTATTACTTATGACTTAGAAATAAACTTTCTGGAAAAATTTACTTTTAAATTTAATAGATAAAAAAACCCGGGGTCCAAAAATAAAAATTTGTCCCCCCTTTAATTTAATCAATATTTTTTTCTAAAAATTTAATCAAACCCAAATGGGGCCGGGAAAAGAGCTTTTAAAACTTTTTTTGGAAACAACAGCAATAATGTCACAATAAATAGGGGTAGAGTAAGAACTGCAACCAATAAATACAATGTGTTAATATCCAAAATAAAGTAATACAAGTCTAAACAGTGTAATCACTCACCACCTCTATATGTTTTCAAACTTTTAGACACTTTTCCCAAACCCGTCCCCCCAAGGGGGTTTATTTCCCCTTAAAGGGGGAAAAACCTAGTGGAAATTTTCTGGATGTAAAGCAAAGCATTTTTTTGAGCCCTTTTTAAATACACATTTTATTAATGTTATATTTAATTTAATTAGTATCTTACAGTGAAAAAAAAAATTAAATCCTGGTTGAATTGAAATTTAATTATTGCAAGGGTTTACTGTTCGTTTTAAATAACCTGATTTTTTATAAAAATGGAGGACTACTTGTACTTTTTAATAATATATTTTTTATTATATATTTTATATATATTTATATATATTTTATATATATATATCAAGATAGTTTAAAAAAATAAAATTAGATAACAAAAAGGATAAATGCAGTAGGTACAAAAAGGTTATTCAGAACCTTTTAAATTTTGTTTCTCTTTTTGTTTCATTGCGCCTTTTGGGTTTAAAAAATTAAAAAAGTTCTTTTTAAAGCTGATTAAGTAAAACTCTACCCCCCCCCCCCCCCATTTTGGGAAATTAAAAAAAAAAAAAGAAATGTAGAAAAAGTTTTCACCCCCCTTTGCCCCATATTGATTTGGAAGCACCTTTTGAGCTAGTACAGCCATAGCTTTTTTTGGGGAAATGTTTGCAAAAATGTTTTTTTAAAACCTGGTTTTTGGGACCCTTTCCCCAAATTTCCTCCTTGCAAAATCCCCCCTCCAGTTCCCTCGGGTTTTGGGATGGTGGGGCTTTTGGGACGCCATTTTCAAGATTTCTCCAGAGATGCTCCATTGGGTTTGGGGCCCGGGCTTGGGCTGACCCGTCAGGAAGGGGCCCAAAAGAGTTTTTTTCAAAAGGGCCTTGCTTTGTTTTTTTAAAGTCTGTGCTTGGGGTATTGTCTTTTGGGAAAAAGGGGGGGGAAACCTTTCTTTTTCCCAGCCCTGGGGTTTCCAACTTTCGGGGAAAGGTTTTCATCGGGGAATATCTCTGTATTTGGGCCTCCCTTTTAATTTTTCCCTTCCATTGAAAACCCAGTCGTCCTGTCCCTTTTGCATGTTTGCCTCACCACCATGTGTCACTGTTGGGATTTGTATTGGGGGGTTTGTGGGGGGGAGGGACCTTTGGTTTTCTCCACCGCTTAAAAATTACCACCAAAAATTCAATCTTCTTTCCATCAGCCCGGGGGAATTTTTCCTTTTACTAAGCCCCGTCAATTCATGGAAAATTTAAGGAGTCAATTATTTTGCCTCTGTTTTGGCCTTTGGTAATCATTGGTACCCCCACTGTCTTGTTTTTGGGGGGGTGTGAAGGTCCCACAGGAGGAGCCCCATCCCGTAAAGCCACCTTGATGTTTCGGGCAAACCCTGACCCCCCAAATTTGGGGAGGTTTTCAAGGGCGGACTTGCTTAAATTCCAAAACCCGTTGTTTTGGAGATCCAGGTTTTTACAAAAAGGGCTGGCCCACATCCCCTTTTTCCCATCGTCTTTTACCCTGCATGAAAAAGGGTTTCCCCAAAGGGCCAAACCGTCAGAAATGAAAAGGGCCCCATACAGCTGAACCCGTTTTCCCCCCCAACCCCCCCAAAAAAACCCAGCCTCTTCCCAATTTCCCAAGCCCACCCCCAAAAACCCCAAAAAAGAAAAAAAAAATTTTGGGGGTGACCCCCCCAAAAAAAATAAAAAATCCCAATTGTCCCAAATTGTTTTTCGATTTATTCTTTTTGGGAAATTTTACGCTTACATTTTTAATTTATTTTTGTACGTAAAACCTTGGCCAGCAAAAACCAACACATGATGCCCTTTTAATTTACAAATAAAACCCAGTATACCCCATCCAATATAAAAAAAATTAACATATACAAAGACCAAAATTAAAACCCCCAAAAATCATCACCACATACCCTACCCATAAAAAAAACACAAAAATATTTCCCACCCTTTTTTTTAAATTTTTGAAAAAAAACCTTTAAATCCCCAAAACCAAAAAAAACGGCATACATTTGCTCATATAGTGGTAGAAAATAGTGCATTTAGGGGACTACAGGGGGGTTTCTTGATCAAATGAGTCTTCATTTTCCCTTTTTTTTTTTTTTTTCTTCTCCATCCGCTCCAAAACCCCCATAAAGACTTTTTCCTAGCCACCACTCCCCCGGGCAGAATTTACAACCCAAACCCTGAAAAATTCCTCCCTTTATCATCTTAAAAACTGGCCCCCCAAGAAAAAATTTCCCATCCAAAATACCCCAAAATGGAAATAATTCCCGAAAGGGGGGTTTTTCGGGACAGGGAGGCTTAAGGGCAGGGATGGAGGGTCCGGACAGGGAGGCTGAGGGTCCGGGATGGAGGGGCCGGACAGGGAGGCTGAGGGTCTGGAGGGTTTGGACAGAGGGATGGATGGGGGGGGCTGGGGCCCTTTGGACAAAAGGGGAGGGGAGGGATGGCTGAGGGCCCAGGACAGGGGGGGAAATGGGGGGGGATCTAAAGGGTTTCCGGGGAAGGGGGGGAGGGAAAGGGAGGTAAGGCTGAGGGTCCTGGCCCGGGAGGATGGGGGGAAAATGGCTGAGGGTCCAGGACAGGAGGGAGGGAGGGATGTCGAGGGTCCAGGAAGGGGGGAATGGAGGGAGGGGGGAGGGTCCGGGACAGGAGGGTTAGGGGGGCTGGGGGCCCCTGGGAGGGGGGGGGGGAAGGGTTTAGGGTCCGGGAAACAAGAGGGAGGGAAATGGAGGTTTGGTGGGGGTTCTTGGACAGGGGGGGAAGGAGGGGAAGGAGGGCTGAGGGTCCTGGTCAGGAGGGATGGATGGAAAAAAAGGTGAGGGCCCGGGGACGGAGGGAGGGGGATGGGGAAAGGCCCTGAGGGCCCTGGACAGGGGGGATGGATAAAGGGGAGGGGCCTGGGGGTTTTTTTTCCCTGGACAGGAAAGGAATGGAGGGATGGCTGAGGGCCCCGGGAACGGGAAAGGGGAATGGAGGGGGGCCCTGGGGGTTGGACAGGAGGCCGGGAGAAAGGACCCGTATGGGGGGCCCCTTTTGGGGGGGGCCCTTGGGTGGGGCCCCCTCCCAGGGGGGGGCACTGGAGTGAGGTCCTATATAGGGGCACTGTATGGGGGGCCCCGGAGTGGGGGGGCCCCCCCTTTAAAATGGGGGGCCCTGGAGGGGGAGCCCCCCTGTAGGGGGGGCCCCCCTAGGCCCTTCAATCCCCACTGTGTGAAGGGGGAAGGGGAGGAGGAAAACCCCGGCCCCCGGGAAAAAACACATCATCAGCAAAAAAAAGCTTTGCTTTATTTAAACAGTCCAGTGACTGCGGGAAATTGTCCTCCCCCCCTCCCCTCTGCAGCCCGGGATGGGGTCTGATTCAAGCCTGTGGGGCCCCTCCCCCCGGGGGATGGGCCCCCACTGATGAAATTTCGGTCCCCCGGGCTTGCAGGGGGAGAAGGGGGGGGGAGGCCCGGGGCCTGCTGCCCCGGAGCTGTAATTTAAAGCAAAGCTCTCTGTGCTGAGATTGTGACTGGGGGGCCGGGCCTCCCCCTCACACGCGCGGCCCCTCGGGTATGTAAATTACAGGGCGCCCCAAAAACCTCCCGGGGGAAAATTTTCTGATTTTCCTTGTAAAAGGGGGGGCCGTTTTCCACATTTCTCCCCCCGGGGCCCCATAGACAGTACCCCCTGAAACGGGGCCTTTATGGGGGCCCCTTAATTTGGCCCTTTTTGGACCCCCCGGGACTAAAAGGGAAACCGGGCAAAAATTTGCGATCCCCTGGGGAACCCCTTTAGCTATCCCAACTGGGGGGGTAAGTGCTGGTCCTCCTCCCTCTCCCTGCAGAGGGTCTTCTGTGGTTATGATCAGGGATTGGTGGAATGAGTGTTGAACCAAACAGGGAACTATTTGGGGAACACTACTCATGATTTCTGCCAAACGGGAAACATGCACCAGCTAAAACGTGATAGAAGTGTTATCAAAGGATATCTGTGAAAATGCAATATCTTAGCTTTTTTCTTAGTTTTTTTTAAATCATTATACCTCTGCTTAAAACGCAAACATTTCCCGGGTTTAGCCCAAACACTATGGGAACCTTGTATTTAAGCTTTTTTTGAATTTTTGGGACAGTGGAAATCAATAAATTTGTTAATCTTTGTTATTTCCCCTGTTTTCCCCGGGAAAAAGTTTCCCGGGGCCCTTTCAACATCCATTACTATAGAAGACTTTGCTAACTGCCTGGGCTTAATCACTTCTCATCAGATGTTGTACAAAGGGTATTTTAGATGTTAACTTTTTATGCTTTTTCCTTTTGACAATAAACGTGTCTGATTGGAAAAATTATGGGAAAAATGTGAAAATGCGGGGGGAAGTGAGGGGAGGGCAAAAAATGACATCTGGTGTTTATGCCTGGCCCTCAGCTTTTGGTCTTCTGAAAAACCCGTGAAGTAAGGGCATTTCCCTTTTGGGCTAATTATATACAAAAGGGTCAAACATTAGTCGTAAGGGAAAAAAATAAATGGACAGCCAAAAAGGGTTAAAAGGCTGAAAGGGATGAGAAAACACAATGAGGCTTAAACCCGCAGTAACCACCCCACAGCCCATGGGTCAAGATGGCGGGTGTTTTTTTGGGGGAAGATTAGGTTTTGCCCCCTATTTTGGGAGGGGGTTCCCCGACCATGGGGGAGTCAGGCCATGGGTGCCCACCCCAATCTCCCTAGGGGGCCCCGTTGCTACTTACCTCACCCCCCGCTCCCCCTTTGCGTTTTAAATTTTTTTCAGCCAAGAATTTTTTACTGGTTTTATCAAAACCCTACAAATTTTAAAAGAAACATTGTACAAACCCCTTCACTGTCTTAGCTGGCCAACAGGCACAATCCAGCTCCCTAGGGCATGAGCGTGTGAAATTTAAAGGGCCCTGCACTATTAATTGGAAAAATTTCCGGGTTTTCTGGTCCTATATTAAAAACCTGCCTCCCGACTTCCCTGCCAAATCCAAAAGGGTGGGGGGGCCCCAAGGGGGGTTTTTTTTTTTTTCCCCCCAAAAAAGCATTCTGAAAATTATTCCCCGTCGTTTCCCATTTACAAGTTCCCCCTTTGCCCCCGTTTTGACCCCCAAACCCTTGTCCCCTGTCCTGACCTTTTGCCTGTTTCCCTCACTATGAGTTTTTCCCCACAATTTTGTACACGCTACCCTTGGGTGCCACCCCCAAGCAAGTTTGGGGTAGGTAGTGCCTGGTTTTGGTTTCCCCCTGGGAGCGACCCAATCTGCCTTGCTTAACCCACTCCCTGACATGGTTTTTTACCACCCCTGGGGGTCCCCGGGATTTCCCCACCTCAGGCCTGCGGGTTTCGGTAAGCCCAAACCCTTTCTTTTGAATTGGGCCTGGATCCCGCCAAGGTGCCTTTTGCCGGGGGCGTTGCTGATCTCAAACCCCCATCGTTACTCAGATTTCCCCGAAGATTTCAAACAGACCCAGAAACTGAATCAACTGTCTGCCATGATGCAGCACCTCCTCTCTGCAAAGCAGCATCCATAGTCTTCTCCAGTGGCCTCTTCTTCGCCTGTGGCTCCTGTAGCACCTGTCGATCCCACACCGATTGTCTTTGCTGAGTTTGTTGTGGACCCTAATCTCTGCAGGGGGTTAATTATGCAATGCTCCATGCATGTGTAACTGATGACCAACTAGTTTCCAATCGAACATTCCAAGGTGGCATTCATGATCAGCCTTCTCTCTTGGAAAGCCCTGGCTTGGGCCACTCCCATCTGGGACAAAAGTGACCCGGTGACAGTTAATCTCCAGACTTTCTTTGCTGAATTCCACAATTTCTTTGAGGAACCTGCATGTGCGTCCAATGCCGAAACAGCGCTCCTGAACCTGAGTCAAGGGGACTCCTCTGTCAGAGATTACGCCATTCAATTCCACACGCTGGCCTCGGAACTTTCTTGGAAAGTAGCCCTATGTGCTACATTCAAAAAATGGCTCTCCAGCTGAGTAAAGGACATGCTGGCCACACAGGGCCTTCCTTCTTCCTTGAGTAAGCTTATGATGTGTGTTTTTCCAAGAGACAGGAAGAACTCCATTACTAACACAAACCGCTCTGGTCGCGCCATCTACCCTGTTTGGCTCCAGTGTTTCAAAGGTCTCCACTGTCAGCTCCACATCCTTCTTTTGAAGAACCCAAGCAAATGGACAGAGCCCACCTGACCCAACGAGAACGGTCATGATGACCTGAGTAGAACCTATTTCTATCTTTACTGTGCCAGTTCTGAGCATTATCGCAGAAACTGTCTGTCACGGTCCTGGACGTAGAAAGTGGATCCACTGGACCACCGCAATCGATGGTGTAAGCCACGGTAGGAAACGGAATCTAAGTAGGTCCCGGTTTTCACCAGAGCCCGCTGCAAAGCGGGATGGACTTGCTGCGGCGGGAGTCTACCAGGTCGTTACCCCTGACGTGACTTGCTTGCGGTGGCAGCCAAGGTATAGCGTGGTGCAGAATCGTCAGGCAGGCTCGTAGTCGGGGACAGGCAGAAGGTCAGGAAAGGCGGCTCTGGTTTGTGGTCATGGACAGGCAGTAGGTCAGGGCAGGCGGCAAGGTGCGTGGTCGAGAAACGGAAGCTGATGGTACACGGTAAATCAGAACAAGGCTTGGAACGCTTTCTCTATAGGCTGAAATGGCACTAAAGATCCGGCAACAGCCCCAGGAAGGGGCAGGCTTAAATAAGGGCAGTGACCGGTAATAGCCAATTACCGGTGCACTGGCCCTTTAAATCTCACAGAGCCGGCGCGCGCGTGAGCCTTAGAGATCGGGGACGCACGCTGGGAGGCTGAGGCAGCAACAGGAGCCCAGCCGGGTAAGTAGAGGGGAGCTTGACCGGGCGGGTGAGTGCGCCCACCGCCCGACATGCGGGCGGCGGTGCCGCTCGTGCGGTGACCACGGGTGTGCCCGCGACCCGGGCCGGGGGTCGCGGGCCCACCCGTGACACTGTCTACAACGTCCGGGAAACTCGCACACCTAGGCCACATGGGAAAGGTGTTCATAGGTGTAAATAGTCCCTCTCCATGTCTGACCATGCCCGTGCAAGTATTTACCGGTTCTGATGTGTGGGTTCAATTTTCTGTCTTTCAGGACTCAGGATCAGCCGGGTATTTTCTGGAGACTTTCATGGTGACGAAATATTGCCTCCCAGTGGTCTGCCTTGTTAAACCGCTGGTCATCGCCTGCATGAGCGGAGAACTCCTTAGTGAATTAATTCAGTATCATATTGAACCAGTTTCTCTTCATGTGGGGGCGCTACACAAAGAGAAGATCATGTTCTATGTGTTCCCCTTTTCTTCCTCAACAATCTTCCTGGGTCTTCCGTGGCTGCAGTGCCATGTCCCTGTAATGGATATGGTAGTGGATCCTCTGGACCACCACAAGCAATGGTGTAAACCACGTCAGGGCGCGGACTCTACGGAGGTCCGGGTTGCACCAGAGCCCGCTGCAAAGCGGGATGGACTTGCTGCGGCGGATTGCTACCAGGTCGCTACCCCTGACGTTACTTGCTTGCGGTGGCAGCCGAGGTGTTGTGCAGTACAGAATCATGAAGCAGGCTCGTAGTCGGGGACAGGCAGAAGGTCAGGACAGGTGGCAGTGGTTCGTAGTCGGGGACAAGCAGAAGGTCAGGACAGACGGCAATGGTTCGTGGTCAAGGGACGGAGGCAGAAGGTACGGTACACAGTAGACAAACAAGATACTCAGAAACGCTTCCTCTCTAGGGACAGGGCACTATTGATTCGGCAAGGTGCTAAGGAAGGGGCAGGGCTTTAATAGGGTCAGCGCCCATTGAGACAGATTACCGGCACGCTGTCCCTTTAAATTTGCCTGTAGTCGCCGGGACGGAAACAGGAGCGTGGCGAGGTAAGTGGGACTCAGAGCTGCCTTCAAAGGGGCCTAAAAAACGGAGACCCAGCTTGTAGCTAGGGATTTTAAAGCGGACATACCTGGCAGACAGCCACACCTTATCCCCCGGAACAAAGGAAGGAGGGGGTCTTCTTTTCTTGTCTGCTTGGACCTTCATACGGGCCGAGGCCTGGAGCAGAGATTGGCGCGTCTCCTTCCAACTGGCAGATAGGTCGCGTACCAGATTATCCACCGCTGGGGCATCCGCGGAGGCAGCGGTCAGATGACGGGGTGGGCGGGGATGCCGACTGAAGACGATGAAGAAGGAGGAAGCCCCAGCAGAATCAGAGTCCAGGGAATTATATGAAAAATCCGCCCATGACAATAGACTGGACAAATCATCTTGTCTTGCGGATTCAAAGTGGTGGAGATAGGTACCCAAGACTTGTTTCACTCTCTACACTTGCCCATTTAATTGCGGGTGGTATGCGGAAGAGCAATCCAGTTCCACTTGTAGTAGAGAACAGAGGCCTCGCCAAAATCTCGAGACGAATTGAACTCCCTGATCTGAGACAATATATAGGGGAAGTCCATGCAGACGGAAGACATGCTTAAAAAAGAGATTGGCGAGTCGAGGAGCAGAAGGGAGACCGGGCAAGGGAACGAAGTGTGCCATTTTCGAAAAATGGTCAGTGACCACCCAGATAACCATATTACCGTCAGAGGGAGGCAGATCGGTGATGAAGTCCATGGCAATGTGACCCCAGGGACTGTTAGGAACCGGCAGAGGCTGTAGCAAACCCGCAGGTTTGAAGCACGGTGATTTGTTGCGGGCACAGATGGTACAGACTTCCACGAACTCCTTCACCTCTTTAGAGAGATCGGGCCACCAGTAGAACCGGGAGATCAACGAACAAGACTTTCGCACCCCTGATGTCCAGCAATAAGAGAGCAGTGGCCACATTTCAGAATCCTTAGCCGGAGCACAGGGCGCACATACGACTAACCCGGAGGAGCACGTTGGAGGGTTATGGGAGCTGCAGATATCAGACATTCTGGAGGTACGATGTGCCGAGGAATGGCCTCATCTTCTCCACTTTTGTCAGAAGCACGGGAAAGGGCATCGGCCTTGACGTTCTTCTCTGCCGGTCGGAAATGGATAACATAATTGAACCGGGCGAAGAACAGAGACCACCTTGCTTGGCGTGGGTTGAGACGTTGCGCTGTCTGGAGGTAGAGGAGATTTTTGTGGTCAGTGTAGATATTCACGGGATATCGAGCACCTTCCAGGAGGTGGCGCGATTCCTCCAGAGTTAGCTTAATGGCCAGAAGCTCCCGATCCCCGGTGGTGTTTCCGCAGGTGAAAATGTTCTGGAAAAGAATCCACAGGTCAGAGTCTTGCCTTTGGACCCCTTTTGGGTGAGGACCGCCCCAGCCCCCACGGAAGAGGTGTCTACTTCTAAGAAGAAGGGTTTCTCGGTATCAGGCCGAGACAACACAGGTGCAGAGGCAAATGCTGCTTTCAGCTTGGAAAAGGCTTATTTGGAGGCTGGTGGCCACAGTTTCGGGTTGTCTTGCTTTCTGGTAAGAGCCAAAATCGGTGCCACCAAAGTTGAGAAATGTGGGATAAACTGCCTGTAGTAATTTGCAAAGCTCAAGAAGCGTTGTATGGCCAGGAGGCCGACGGGTCGTGGCCAGTGTAGAACGGCGGAGAGTTTAGTGGGGTCCATCTGCAGGCCCTTGTCCGAGATTATATATCTGAGGAACGGGAGTGTGGTCTGGTGAAACAGGCACTTTTCTAGCTTGGCATAAAGATGGTTCTCACGCAGGCGTTTCAGGACCTGGCATGCATGCAACTGGTGGGTCTCCAGATCAGGCGAAAACACCAGAATTTCATCCAAGTAGACAACCACACAGACATACAGGAGATCTCTGAAAATGTCATTGACAAATTCTTGGCTGGAGCTTTGCACAAGCCGAAGGGCATCAGTAAATACTCACAGTGCCCATCACGAGTATTGAAGGCCATCTTCTACTTGTCACCTTCTCGGATCCGGACGAGATTATATGCCCTCGCAAATCCAACTGGGAGAAGACTGTCGCTCCGCGGAGACGATGGAAGAGTTCAGTAATCAATGGTAAAGGATACCGGTTTTTGATAGTGATCTTGTTGAGACCGTGGTAGTCGATGCAGGGTCATAAGGAACCATCCTTCTTGTCCACAAAGAAGAATCCAGCACCTGCCGGAGAAGTAGACTTGCGGATGAAGCCCTTTTGTAAGTTTTCTTTAATGTAGGCTGACGTAGACTAGTCCCGGGTAGCAGATCTATAGGACAATCGTAGGGACGATGGGGAGGTAGAGTGTCCGCCTGCTTCTTGGAGAAGATGTCCCGAAAGTCTTAATACGGGGGTGGCTAGCCTGGTAAGGGCTTGAGAGGAGACAGTGGAGGAATGGGGCGCACCCGGCGAGGTGCCGATAGGCAGCGAGACTGGCAATCTCGACCCCTATGCAAAACTTCGCCCGTCTTCCAGTCGAGCATAGGGGCGTGACGCTGCAGCCATGGAAGCCCCAGGAGGACAGCCGAGGAAGAGCAGGGTAGCACGAAGAATGCGATCTTCTCCTTGTGTAAAGCTCCGACTTGTAGGACCACCGGTTCAGTCCGGAAAAGGATGGAGTCACTCAAAAGTTGTAACAGACGAGATGTCCAAGGGTTGGTCTAAGCGGACCTCTGAGAGACGATACTTGGCCACCAAGGCAGCATCCATAAAATTCCCGACAGATCTGGAATCCAAGAAGGCAGCAACTTGAAACGAGATCCCGGAATTGGTTGTGACCAGAACTCGCAGCATGAGCCAAGGAGAGGGATTGTTCACACCTAAGGACACCTCTCCCACGAAGCCTAGGTGCGTGCATTTCCCGGACATTGCGGGCGGAGCGGAAAACCCTTGAGGAGATGTTCGGGGCTGCCGCAGTAGAGGCATAGGTTCTCCTCACGTCGACGAGTCAGTTCTTGCGGCGTCAGGTGGGCTCTGTCCACTTGCATGGCCTCTTCCATAACTGGCTGTGAAGAAGGCAGTGGAGGCCAAAGAAACACCGGCGCAAGATGGGGTAGACGACGTGTTCGGATCAGTTCACGCTCTTGGCGGAACTCCTCTCGTCTCTCCGAGAAATGGATATCAATCCGGGTCGCCAGGTGGATGAGCTCGCTTAATGAATACGGAGGGTCCCTGGCGCAGAGAGCATCCTTAATCTGGCTGGAGAGGCCTTTCTTAAAGGTGGCGCACAACACTGCATTGTTCCAAGCCAGCTCAGAAGCTAGTGTGTGGAATTGCACGGCACAGTCACCTACGGAGGAGTTCCCTTGCTGCAGATTCAGCAATGCGGTCTCGGCAGACGAAGCGCGGGCAGGCTCTTAGAAGACACTGTGGAACTCCTGCAGGAATGTCACACGATCAGCAGTGACCAGATCGCCTCGGTCCCAGAGTGGAGTTGCCCAGGTCACGGCTTTCCCGGAGAGGAGACTGACCACGAAGGCTACCTTGGACCTTTCCGACGGGAATTGTCCTGCCATAAGTTCCACGTGGAGGGAACACTGGATGATGAAGTCCCTGCAGGCTTTTCGGTCCCCATCAAACTTTGTCGGCATGGACAACCGGAGTTTAGGACTAGTGGACATCCCCGGAGCGGCTGCCACAGAAGGAGCCATGGTAGCCGACTGCTGCTGCTGCGTAGCGAGGAGCTTTTGCATCATAGTAGACAGCTGGTTAAGCTGCTGCGCCTGCTGAGTGATATGTTTCGACTGTTGGGCCACGATGGTGGTGATGTCAGAGAAGCTCGGTAGAGGCACCTTGGCGGGATCCATGGCCGAATCAAACTGTAATGGATGTGGTAGTGGATCCTCTGGACCACCACAAGCGATGGTGTAAGCCACGCCAGGGAGCGGAGTTTAAGTAGGTCCGGTTTTCACCAGAGCCCGCTGCAAAGCGGGATGGACTTGCTGCGGCGGATTGCTACCAGGTCGCTACCCCTGACGTGACTTGCTGCGGTGGCAGCCGAGGTGTTGCGTGGTACAGAATCGTGAAGCAGGCTCATAGTCTGGGACAGGCAGAAGGTCAGGACAGGCGGCAGTGGTTCGTAGTCGGGGACAGGCAGAAGGTCAGGACAGGCGGCAATGGTTCGTGGTCAAGGGATGAACGCAGAAGGTACGGTACACAGTAGACAATCAAGATACTCAGGAACGCTTCCTCTCTAGGCACAGGTCACTATCGATTCGGCAAGGTGCTAAGGAAGGAGCAGGGCTTAAATAGGGTCAGCGCCTGGTGATACCAATTACCGGCGCGCTGTCCCTTTAAATTTGCCTGTAGTGTAGCGCGCGCGCACTAGGGGGCGAGCGCGCACTGGACCGGCAGCAGGAGCGCCGGGATGGAAACAGGAACGTTGCGAGGTAATTGGGACTCAGAGCTGTCGGAGCGCCGGCCGCAGCTGAGGACGAGGCGGAGGTGCGGGTGTGCCTGTGACCCAACACGTGGGTCGCAGGGACACCCATAGCAGTCCCTATGCTTAAGTGGAAGATAGGCAAAGTCACACACTGGGGTCAAGACTGCCAGCCTCGTTGCACCCCACTTTAACACTGATGCCTTTGCCGGGTCTACCTGCTGAATTTCAGGATTTTGCTGATGTATTCTCGGAGAAACAGGATGAGACTCTTCCAGCCCATAGTCCTTACGACCGTCCTATAGACCTGCTGCCCAGTACTACTCCTCCCCAGGGCAGGTCTATCCGTACCAGAGACCCAGGCGATGTCGGTCTACATACAAGAAAACCTCAAGAAGGATTTTATCTGCATGTCCTCCTCTCCAACCAGAACCGGGTTCTTCTTTGTGGAGAAGAAGTTAGGTTCACTATGTCCGTGTATAGAATACCATGATCTCTACAAAACAACCATTAAAAACCACTACCCATTACTGCTAATCACAGAGCTCTTTGATCGGCTCCGCAGAGCCAGAATTTTTTCCAAGTTGGACTTGTGGGGGTCGTATAATCTTATTCATATGCATGAAGGTGATGAGTGGAAGACGGCTTTCAACACCGACAATGGGTATTTCAAATACTTAGTAATGCTATGCAAAATTGTGGCTACTGGTGGCCGAAGACACCTTCTCTTGGCTAAAGTCTGCATTTGCCTCGGCACCCATCTTGTCCAGACCTAACATAGAGAAACCCTTTTTTCTGGAGGTCGATGCTACTTCTGTGGGAGCAGGGGTGGTCATTACCCAGAGAGACTCTAAAGGCAAGACCATCACGTGCAGCTTCTTCTCCAAAACGTTTTCTCCCATGGAGAAGAACTACACGATCAGGGATCGTGAACTACTGGCCATAAAACTGGCCTTGGAAGAGTGACAGGTGAAACTGGACTTCTCCTCAGTCTACCATTCGCAGACAAATGGTCAGGTGGAGAGAATCAATCAAGGCTTGGGCAACTACCTGCGCCATTTTGTCTCTGCGCGACAGGATGACTGGTCCAGCTTGTTACCATGGGCGGAGTTTTCCTATAAGTCCCTGGACTCTGCCAGTGTCTCTCTGTTCTTTGTTGTATATGGACAACATTCCCACCCACATCTCCCTTTGTCATTGTCTTCCGATGTCCCCGTTGTGGACACTCCAGGATTTGAAAGCCATCTGGAGCGACACACAGCAATCTCTACAATGGTCTTCTGTCCAAATGAAGATGCGTGCAGACAAGAAAAGGAGACCTCCTGCATCCTTCACTCCTGGTGACAACGTTTGGCTGTCATCTAAATAATTTCGTCTGAAGATCCCCAGCTACAAGCTGGGTCGGTCCCTGGTTCCTGGGACCATTGGAAGTGCTGAAGAAGATAAATGCTCACATGCATTTCTTATGTACATTGCAGATAGTATTGCACAAATCTGTCCCTGTTCAGTTCTACAGTGATTCAACCACACTTGTAAAAAACAATTTGGTTCTGCACATTCCCAGCATGAATATTTTTACTCTATCCCTAGCCTTAACCTTAAAGTGGTTGTCTCATCATGCTGTTTCAGAGCCACAAGCAGTTTCAGATTCATGTATCCTGCCTCTCCCTGGTCAGGCTGTGGGGAGTTCTATAGCAGTGATAAACATATTAGCTCAGCATTCACAGCTCTTCTAATTACTCTGAAATGAGAGCAGGAGATCTTATTTATGCTCCCAAAAGCTAAGCAAGTAATTAGAGATGATTAGTTATTAGAGATAACACACTGTTGTCAAGCTGCCAGGAGTCCAACCTGTGGTGACTTTACTATTTGCTCTCAAATATCGATCTGTTTGCACTCAGGGCAGATATCTCTCTTATCTCCTCAACAAAGCAAAGTAAATAAAGCATTATATTTGGGAAAAGGGTTCAGTTACCTGTCCCTACATGTTGAAAGCTAATCTTTGTAGTGAGACAACACTTTTATTTTAAACTGTAACCCTAATACAAAGTCGAGGTTATACATATGGTTTTTAGGGTTAGCACATATATCCATAATGCTTCCAGGTCTAGGAGTGCTGTCACCCCAACCTCACTTCCGTGCTGACGTCACTTCTATTCCCACATAACATTAGGCTATCCCAATATCACGTGGGACCAAAAATGACCTCAAAGCAACTTAGCCCCAGACATTGAAGCCCCATGGAGAGATAAAAAAGTCTAAGGACCCTTGCTCTTAGCCCAATATATGGCTGGGACTTCACTTACGATAAAAGAAACTTTAGGGGAATTTGCACCAAAATTTGATTTAGGACAAATTAGAATTGGACCTGAAACTAAAACACAACAATACTTGCAGATTACATTACTGTTTATGGGTGGACTTTCTACACTTACATAAATGGTCAACAAAAGCCATTGAAAGTCACTGAAAAAGTAGAAATTTCATTCTGTGCCGTGATATCAGGAGTGCGTGATCTGTCAAGTTTCACTTAGTTACACCCGTATGGAAAGAAAAGTAGGGCTGAATATCAAATTAGACGTTTTTTTAATCCAATAGAACCTCTCTAATATTCTAATTCACCGCTGCACATACTCCCTTCCACTCCCTCCTACTTTTCATCAACCTTCGACTAAAATAATCAAAGCACTGTCATGGCCCATTACTTATCAAAACTCCCTCTTTCATCTTCCTATAGCTTAACTATCAGGTTACAAAGCACTTTATGCACAAAAATAAGATAGACGAGAGATAAAGCACAAAGGAACCCGTCACATTGAACATGCAATCTGATCTGCCGGTGCAAAGTCATAGATCCTGAGAAGCTGAGCAGATTGATATATAGTGTTGTGAGTAAGAGGAATCTGCAGAATTTATTCATTTAAATCCCTGTTCATTGGGAGTCCAGTGTGAGGTTCTACTCACTTCCCTTGTAAGTCCACCCACTGGACCCTTCAGTCCAAAATGAGCAGGAATTTCAATTGACTATAATGAACAAAAAAATGTGAAAAAAAAAAAGCTTCCTGAGGGCTTTCACACAATGGGAAAGTACAGGCGCTTGGTAAGTACATAATAGTATAAAGTATAGCGATGCATAAACAGTTATAAAGTATATAATAAAATGTCACAATTAGGAGCATGAATTTGCAAAATAAAGATACTACGCGTTTCTCTCGCACACTGGTGAGCTTCATCAGGCATACAGGTCTCAAGCAATGCAGGGATATACAGTTAAAACCAGAAGTTTCCATCCACTATATAAAAAGCGCCATCTGCATGTTTTCTCACTATCTGACATTAAATCAGAATAAACCTTCCCCGTTTTAGGTCAATTAAGAAACAAAATTATTTATATTTGCCAAATGCCAGGATGATCAGAGAGAGAGAGTTCTTAAGGCATTTTTATTACTTTCTGCAAAGTCAAAATTTTCCATACATTTCATTAGTATTTGGTGGCTTTGCTCTTAAACTGTATGGTTTTGGATCCTTCCACAAGCTTCTCACAATAGTTGGTAGGAATTTTGGCCCATTCCTCCTGACAGAATAGGTGTAACAGCAAAACAACCCCACAACATGATGCTGTCACCCTCATGTTTCACGATTGGGATGGTTTCCGTAGGCTTCCAAGCTTCTCCCTTTTTCCTCCAAACGTAACAATGGTCAAACACTTAAATTTTAGTTTTGTCAGACCACAGGACATGTCTCCAAAAATGTAGGTCTTTGTTCCTGTGCATTTGCAAACTATAATCTAGCTTTTCTATATTTCTTTTGGAGTAATGACTTCTTCCTGGCAGAGTGGCCTTTCAGCCCATGTTGATATAGTTTCTCGTTTCACCCATGGATAAATGAAACAATCTTACCAACTTCCACCACATCTTCACAAGATCTTTTGCTTTTGTTCTTGGGTTGATATGCACATGTCGGACCAAAGCAATGTTCATTCCCTAGCACAAAACCTTCTTTTTCCCGGGTTGGTATGATGGCTGACATTCCCACCCTTTTTTTGGGTACTTGAAAAAAATTGTACAGATGAATGAGGCACCTTCGGGGTACGGAAATTGCACCCAAAGTGATCCAGACTTGGGCAAACCATAGATATCTTGGGGGAATGAGCAAAAAAAATGTCAGCCCCTCAGGATCCCATGGAAAATTGGGTTGAAAATACTAAAAAGGGGGGCCCGGAAAAGCTAGCGCCCAGAACCCTGTAAAGGGATAAAAAAAATTTTCTATAAGCGGGGCCCAAATACTTTAAAGTACCACTTCTCGGGGCATTTTAGAGTTGGATACACTATTGCTCTGTATCCTCTTGTGAATATTTGTTGTAATCTTATAATATGTATTATTTAGTACTCCCCCACCCCAAAGATAAATTTGTAACTAAACCCTTAAAATAATAATAATTTTAGGATAAGCGGGGAGGAACTAATAAGAATATATAGATGTAAATAGACATTCCTAACATAACTGCAAAAAAAATTCAAATGAAACTTTATAGCCAATTAAAAAGGTTATATCTAGGTGTTTTGGATTTCGAACAAGGGGGGAAACATTTAAAAAAATTTAAACATTTATAAAAATCTAATATAGAGGGAGCAAAGGACGCCCTAAAATTTTTTCTTGTGCCATTTTTCTTTCTTTTCTGCTTCCCGGGGACCCCAACAAGGTAACGTGTAAACCGTTTCCTTTTTTTTTGGGGGGTTTTAAACCGGCTTTTTTTGCTGGTGGTGCAACCCTTTTTGGGTGTTTGAAAGCCCAGACCCGGGAGGGCTCTCCCAATTTTTCCCGCAACCCTTCCCCTCCAAGAAAAAGTTTAATTTTAAAAATAATAGTCTAATTATTTTTTAACATTAAAAATTTAAAAAAAATTTTAAAAAAAATTTGTAAAAATAAAGAAAACAAAAAACCAGTTTTGAAATTTTATAATTTTTACTTATATTTTTTAAATTATTATTTTTAAATTTAATTACTATTATTATCATCATTAATAATAATACATTTATATAATAAATAAAATAATTATAAAATAATAATAAATAAGAAATATTAGCAAAAACCCTATTATTTTTGCTTTTTTGTTTACTATTTTTTTTTTTAATTTTATGCCCACTTTATTTTTTAAATTTTAAAAATTAATTAAAACCCAACACAATATAAAAAATTTTTTAATAAAAAAGTTTTTAAAAAAAATATATAAATATATAAAATTTATATAATAAAAAAATTAAATAATATAAAATAAATTATAATAATATAAAAAATAAACAAATCATAAAAAAATTTAATAATAACATTATTTTAAACTATTTACAAATTACTTTTTGTTTTAAAATAAGGGTTAATTGAAAAATTTTTACTTTTTTTTAAAAGGAACTAAATTTTTTAAAAAATTAAATTTTTTTCTTGGAGGGGAAAAGTTGCAGAAAATGCATTTTTTTAAAATAAATTTTTTTTCCCAAAAAACAAAAGGGTGTAATAAAATATTAATTAAAAAAAATAAAATAACAATTTTAAAATAATTTTTGTCCCTTAAAAGATGCCCTTGAAAACATAATTTGGGGCCCAAAAAAAATCAAAAACCACCATACAGCTTTTATATTGTTTTGGTTTTCCTTGAGCCATAATTTTATTTTTTCCATTCTAATTTTAAAATGGAAAAATAAAATTATGGCTCAATGAAAACCAAATAAAAAAGCCATCTTGGCCTAAAATAGACCAGTTCTGAAGGAGTTTATTCAAAGGAAAACACAGAGAATCCCTTTGTTTCCCCCTGAAAACCGGGTTATTTTAGTCCCATTTGGGCCTTGGGGCCCCCTAAAAGGTTCGGAAATTTTAAACCTATGTGTTTATCCAGTTTAAACCTTTTTTTCCCCCCTGATGGGTTGCTTTTTATGAAACTTCAAAGGGAAACAAAGGGTTGGGTTTTTTTTCCACTTTTTTAAATCGACCTTTCCCGGGAAAAGTGAACCAAGAACCTTGTGGTTTGGGGTGGGACGGGGTTCATCCTGGGGTTTCCAAACCCCGTTTTGCTGCTCATTTTTTTAAAAACGTTGGGATTTCCCTTTTTACTGTTTTGAAACACCAAAACGTAGCTGATAATGATTTTAAACCCCTGTGGCCCCCCCTTTTGGTACCCCTGGAAGCACCCCAAGTTTTTTTGCATACTCCCATTGACTTAATAGTCAATTTAATTTTTTTTTGGGCCATTGCCCCTTACATTGGGGTTAAAATTTCTGATGCATTTTCCAAAATTTTCGTTTATTTTTTCAACAAATACCCCTTTAAAATATCTTTTTCCTTTAAAAGGGGGGGCCTTTACTTTACCCCCCTTGATTTAATTCTAGAGAAGTGGCTAATAAAGGGGTTTTTACTGCCCCATAAAAAAATTTAATTAAAAAACAAAAGGTACCCCAAAGTGAGAGCACTTATTTGGAAAACCATAAAATAAATTTTCCCAATTGGATTTAAAGCTCTGTTTTTGGAGGGGTTTCCCCAAGGGGAAATTAACCTATTTTTTGGCCGTTGATGTGGCTATTTGCCAAAGAAAAGGACCTTCCCTTGTGACAAAAAGGGGGTACCCCCTATTACAGTAATTTGCTACGGGAAAGGGCAAAATTTTAAACTAAAAAAGGGAAAGGGAAATTTTTTAAAACATGCTTTTTTATTAAAAAATTTATTTTTGCTATCCCAAATTCCCGGGGGGCCCTTTTTTTTCCCAACCTTTCCCTTCTTTTGCTCTTTTGGTTTTTTTTTTTTTCCTTTTCCCAAACCCAAACCACTTTTTGGGTTTTTCCCAATTTGGTGGCCTTTAAATGCAGCGTTTCGGGTGCTTTGTCTGTGGCCAAGTTTACCCGGAGATAGGGAAATTTTTTTTTTATGGGTTAACTCCTTCTTTTTCCCCTGGCCCCGGGCCCACAGAAAACAGGAAACTTATTCTAGCCCAACCCTTTGAAAAAAACTGCACTATTTTGGCCAAACGGAAAATACTCTTTGGGTTTGGGCCCCTTTTTTTAACAAAGGGGAAAAACAAAGCAGTAAAAAATGCAAAAAGGACGGGATTAAAAAGGGAAAAGCAAAACATATTCTTAAATAACATGCATTTTGAAATTTGTTTTAAATTTTTTATAAATTTTGGCCCCTCAAATTTGCACCTTTTCTGGGATTTTAGAATAAAACCCCTTTTCCATTTTCCCCCTCCAAAAATTTTTTATGACCCGCTTTGTGTTACGAGGTCCCCCAGGGGGTAAAAAGGGGGGGGCCCAAATTTTGTTAAAAATTTTTGGGGGCCAAATTTTTTTTCACATTCTCTCATTTGGGTTTACCCGGAAGTTCAAATGGCCCATTTTTGGCAAAGAACTGAGAATCTGAAAAAAAGAATTGTTGCTCTACTGCACATAAAGATGGCCTAGGCTATGAGAAGATAGTCAAAACCATGAAACTGAGCGCAGCATGGTGGCCAAGACCATACAACCAGACAGGCTACACTCAGAACAAGCCCGCCCTTTAACAGCCAAAGAAGGGGTGAGTGCACGGGTCGGTCATACCAGGGATTGTTTTTCAAAATGAGAAGTTCTCCAGCTTTACTGCAGAGTTACAAGGGTGGGGGAATCAGCCTGTGAGTACTCAGATCATACGCCACATGCTGCATCAAATTGCAAATTGGTCTGCATGGCTGTTTTCCCCCCAAAAAAAGCCCCTCAAAAATATGCCAAGAAAAAGGCCCGAAAATTTTGCTGAAGACAAGCAACTAAGGGGAAAGGGGTTACTGGAACCATGTCCTGTTCTCTGATGAACCAAGATAAAGTATTTGGATCAATGGGGTCAAGTGTGTGTGGTGGAAACCAGGTGTGGAGACAAAGACAAAGTTTCTTGGGCCTACATTCAAGCGGGGGTGGGAGTGCTGGTTTGGGGGGGCTGACTGTGCCAGTATGGGAGTACAGTTCACTAAGGGAACCTAAATGCCAACATGTCATTGACTACAAACAAACTGATCTCTTTTCTTCGGAAACTGGGCCCCAGGGGAAAATTCCAATCAGATAAAACCCCCAAACACCCCCCAAAATACCACTGCCTTGATAAATAAAATGAGGGTAAAGGTGCTCGACTGGCCTCCTAAACCCTGTTGAGTATCTATGGAGCATCCTCAAATGGAAGGTGGATGAGCACAAGGTCTCTAACATCCACCAGCTCCATGGTGTCATCATTAAAAAATTGGAGAGGATTCGAGTGACTGCAGCCTGTGAAGCTCTGAGGACCCCCATGCCCAAGAGAGTTAAAGGGGTTTTGCCACGATGTAATGTTGACGTGGGATCATCTAAAATGGGTATTTAATCACTTTTCTAAATATGTGTGATTACAAAAAGTGAAGTCTCTGAGAGCTACAACATTTCTCAGTCCCCCTTAGTTACCTGAAAGTTTGCATTAGACACGACCAGGAGAACTGACAGGAGCTGATCTGGCAGTGCTTGCGTGAAACACTTCTTATCTGATGACAGGGAAAATGAATGAGCTTTCAAGGGACTGGGGAGAAAGTGCACTGTATGAGCCTGTGTCTGCTGTATAGATAATCCACTGTTGTAATGTTATTATTTGAGTTAAGTTTTGAGACGTTCCCTTATTCCTCACTCCTTGCTCACCCCCTCCCTCTCACCCCTGCAGCGTTCATGACTTTCGTAATTTGTTTATATTCTACTCTGTGCTGATAAGGAGGTAAGTAACTCGCGTCCTGGCAAAACTCCTTTAAGTTGCTGAAGAATAATTGTGGCCACATTAAACATTGACACTTTGGGCACAATTTGTTAATTTTCACTTAGGGGTGTACTCACTTTTGTTGTCTCTCAGGGGTGTACTTTTGTTGCCAGTGGTTCAGACATTGATGGTTGTGTGCTGAGTTATTTTGAGGGCACCAAATTTACACTGTTATATAAGCTGTACACTGACTACTTTACATTGTATCAAAGTGTCATATCTTGATATCTTGCCCCATGAAATGTTAGAAAACAATATTTACGGAAATATGAGAGGTGTACTTATTTTTGTGAGATACTCTTTTTCTTATTTTGTAAAAACATATTTTTACACATCAAGCATCTTAGGGATCTTAACTGTAGTACCATGAGAGTCCTATCTGCCCATGAAGATTAAACAAGGGTGGGGAAAGATATGGATGAAGGGAGGGGGATAGGGAATGTTTAAGCTTTGTTTCCTCTACTGATGAAGACTTTGGAACCCATAAGTAGTGTTGAGCGATTGCGTTGGCTATCGAGATCGATCGATAGTCGATAGTGAGCATCGATTATGCGCGATGACCATTAAAGTCTATGGGAGAGCAACAACACCTTCATTATTACACCCAAACAAGGCTGGAGAAGCTGAAATTAACATCCACAACAGTCAAATGGATACGTGCTACATCTTAGGCAACACACTTAGGTTATAAAAGTCACAGAAAAAAAGTCACAGACCATTTACTATCCCTGTCTTGTACCACAGCATGAGCCCCAAACCTGCATGACCCCCCACATTAAAAAAATGCCAAAGGCAGTTATTATTTGAACCATCATGTTACTTGAACTGGACATTGAATACCCCGTCCTGGAAGCAGATGAGCCCCCAAAAAACCCGCAAAGACCCCCCCTTTTAAAAAGTGGCCCGGGAAAAAAGGAGTCTTCAACACCATTTTAGTTGAACTGGACTTTACTACACCTGTCCTGGGCCACAGCATGACCCCAAAAGGGATAACCCCCCGATTTTAAAAATGCCGGGAAAAGGGCTGTTATGTCTGTATTGTTATTTTTTTTTTTAATACATTTTTTGCACCTTTCAATTCAACCCCGTGGTGACTATAGAATTGCTTTTTAAGATTTACGTGGATGCGCGTCAATGAACAAACTGGGTGCGCAAAAGTCAAAAAAACGTTCTTTTATGTTTTTCGTATAATACACCTATTTTTTGCCCTTTCAATTCACCTGTGGTGAATATAGAATTTGGCTTTTTTAAGTTTTTAGTAGATGTGCTCAAGAACTGCGGGTGCGCAAAAGCAAAAAACACGTAACTTTTATTTTTGAATAAAAAAGGGAAATTTTTTTTTTGCCCCTTTCAATTCCCCTTGG
Source organism: Phyllomedusa bahiana (assembly GCA_025379985.1). Classification (NCBI taxonomy): domain Eukaryota; kingdom Metazoa; phylum Chordata; class Amphibia; order Anura; family Hylidae; genus Phyllomedusa; species Phyllomedusa bahiana. The sequence goes on from JAODAL010013945.1 coordinate 35,803, forward strand.
GGTGAATAAGAATTGCTGTTTTAAGTTTTTACTAGATGCTGGTTTCAATAAACAGTGCGGGGGGTTTCGCAAAAGTCAAAAAAAAACGAAAAATGTGATGTTTTCGTACGATACACTTTTTTTTTTGGCAACAAACAACCTGTGCTGACTACAAAATGCTGGTTTGAATTTAAGTGAAGGTGGAAAAATTTCAACATCACAGGTGTAATGGGTAAAATTGAACACCTACTGAAAATTATACGATAATAAAGGGAGTTTTTTCAGCTAACAAAGGACCTGCAGTTACTAAAATGAAATTTTTTCCAATATAATTAGGCTGCCCAAAATCCAGGGAAAAATTTCAATACAAACTGTTAATAATAAAGTATTCCACTACAATGTCACATAATCTTTGGGAAAATTTTTCCAGTTTCTTTATAGATAAGTTGTCTGTGTTCGCCCCGGGGCCCCCCCCCCCCCCCCCCCCTCCCCCCGCCGGGAATTTAAGCGGGGTTTATTTTGCTTTAAAATTCCTAGCTAAATAATAAAAGTTCAAAAACTCTAATCTAACTAAAAAGGGGAAAGGGTCACACTAATAGTAGAGGTTTCTCTGTGCAAAATAACTAATTTTTGCTGAGCTGTTTTGGCCACAGGCAGAGCGCAGGCCATCCCTATAGGGCCGAGAGCCACGAGGCTGAAAACAGGAAACCGCGTCTATGTAAAACGAGGTCAGTGTTTTTTTCCGCCAATTTCCAACCTTACACACCAGTCAACGCGCACACACATCTAAACCCCCGCTCATTCTGTAAATTTTTTTGCTGGCCCCCCAAAAAATTTAAGGAAGCGCCCAAAAAGGCGCGATCTTAATAGATGATGCACAATTTTTAACCTAATTATCGCATGATCTGGGAAAATTTCGATCACCATAAAAACCGCCGATTTCAACTTTGTCGATAAAAATGCTCAAACACTACCCCAAAGGGGAAAAAAGCAAAACTGCCCCTTAAAATGTTTTTCCCAATAACAAAATTGCCATCAAACTGAATCCAGATTATTATTTAGTAGCAAATAGTTAACTAAGCCTTTCTTGTAGTCCTCACTTGTTCCTGCTGGGGCCAATGCCTGAGGTGGCTCTTCCACAGATTCACGGTTCTCGTGGTGAAGAAGGCTTTTCTCCTCTGGAGATTGAATACTTTTCTCTCAAGATGAGCGGAATGCCCTCTTGTCTTTTGAGGGGGTTTTACATGGAAAAACTTTTTCCCAATATAAATTATCATGCACCCTGGATCGTCTTTTTCTCAAAAACTAAAAAAGGTTAAATTCTTTTTTAAAACCTTTCCTCATAGCTAAGATGCTTCATTCCCCTTATTAGTTTGATTGCTCGTCTTTGCAATCTCTTTAGCTCCACTCTCTTGCCATAAACTGGAGCCCAGAACTGAACAGTATTTTCCAGATGTGACCACACCAACGCTTTATATAGCGGTAATATTACATTCCTGTCCCGCAATTCCATGCCTCTTGTAAGTCCTGCTGGAGTTCGGGACAGTCATTGCATGCTGTTCTGTAATCTATGATCACAAGTCACCCAGAATCTTCTCAACAAGCAATTGTCCCAGAACATGCAACTCCTGCTGCCCCCTCCTACCCCCCCCCCTCACACACACACACAAACCGCCCAGGACATACGATGCCTGCAGATTATTAGTACCCAGATGCAGGACTTTGCCAAGTGGATTCCCAAGCAGTTAGTATGTCCAGGTCTGCTGGCAATTTACGAACATCTTCCATAGATTGCACTACACTACATATTAATTCCATCCCCTATATATATAATTAATAAATACACTGAATAAAAGAGGATCTTGGGTCACCCTTTATAACCGGGGACATTATAAAGTAGGAAGCATTTTAGCCAGCAAAACGATTAACAGGCTGGTCATCTTGTGCTACATATCTTTGGATTTGTTGAGCCAAGAGAAAAGCTAAGGAAGGGCACATCTGTAATTAAAGAGGTTGTCTCACTACAAAGATTAGCTTTCAACATATAGGGAATGGTAAATGAAAATCTTTTCCAAACACATTAGTCTTTTGATTTTTCCCTGTTCAGGAGATGAGAGAGATTGTATTTGCTCTGAGTGCACAAAGGGTTTTTATGGTTACATCATTTCCTTGCTCTCCCCTCTCTTTCTGCTCTTTGTCTCTTAAAGAGAACCTGTCACATAGATTAAGGCCCCCTGCTGAGGACAGCACAATCAGTTTCAGACCTTCTGTTTCCGGGCGCTGTGTCCCCTTACTTGTAAATGCTGTAGTTTTCATGTATTTTAATGCTCAAATCTGCAGTTTTCAGCAGAAGAGTCCCTTCGAAAAAGTCCTTCAGAGAGTCAGTTTTTTTTTTAAACCCGGCCAATCAGAGGGTAAACCCCGGGCCCCTTCTGAGGCTAAAACCCCGGGCCCCCCTCAACTGACAAACCTATTACTTTGAATAGGTATAAACATGTGAATAACGTCATGGGCCCGGGGCTAGCCTTTTGGTGGATGGAGAAAAACACCTGCTTTATGAATAAGATTTAAGGGGTAAATGCTCTAAAACTGCTGCATCTTACAAAATAAGGGACACATGGCTGGGAACAGCAGGTCTGACACTGGCTTGTGCTGCCCTCAGCAAGGGGGGCACAACCTATGTGACAGGTTCCCTTTAACTGATAGCAGGGATTGACATAACCACAGGTCGGCACACAGGATGAGCTTGAGAAAACGGAAACTTGAGAACATAGTGTATTATCTCTAACAAATAAAGGAAAGTACATGACAACCGCTTCTTCAGTAATGTCCCTGTTCCTAGCTGAGCTTGTAACAGGAGCAGTTTTTGACAATTGATTTATTTTTATAGTGAAAACACAAAAACATGTGTTTTATTTTTTTTATTTTAAAGTGGCTGAGTTTCTTAAAATGAACATTCAGTGGCTCAAGAGTGGTGGAAAATAACAAAAGATGAGGCAAGCTTCTGTTCACTTCCTGTCCCTTGTGACGTCCAAGAGCAAAGACCTGCTCTCCATTCCATGAATATAGAGCATGAACCTCTGCTGATAGAAGTCACATGGCACAGGATGTAAAGAGTGGTGGATTCTTGGGTGCTACAGACTTGCAGTGGCAGGGAGTAATTATGCCCTTTTTTTCTATTTTCCCCGACCTTGTTCCCATTTAATTAAAAAAATTAATTAAAATTTAATTTAAAAAAACTGGAGTACCCATTTCATCACTTTAATCCAATTTGTGCCCAATTCTTATTTTCAAACTCTTGACATTTATCCATTCTACCTACCGTTCATCTTGGTCTGAGATGCTGCACCAATGAATGAAGATAAGATCCTTAGAAAGAACAATTACTATGTAGAATATTTTAACTTTCTGTTCCACAGCGGGCTCTCCCACTTAAGTCTTAAATTTTATCTTTTTTGTGATTGGTGTAGGGGACGCCCCCTGCGACCACTGTCCTGGTCGCAGGGGCCCTTCCCTGCTCCCAGCGGACCCCGCCCCGCAGTCGGTTGGGGGGGCCGCTCCCCTTCCCCGTTTCCCCCCCCGGCATTCACTTACCCGGGCCCAACTCCTGCTACTGTCTCCGTCTCCAGGCCGTAGCTCCCCCCTAGGGCGCGGGCGGCATTTTAAATTTAAAGGGGCAGTCGCCGGAAATGGCATTCCCGGGCACTGTCCTATTTAAGTCCGCCTTTTCCCTGGCGGCCCTCCTTTGTGATGTTCCATTGGAGAAAGCTTCCCAGAGTTTTTTGTCTTGCCTTCGTGTACCCAAAACCTCCCTTTTTTTTACCGACCACAAACCTTGCCGCCGGGCCCTGACCCCGCCTTTTAACTTCACAACCACAGCCGCAGCCCTGACCCCTCCGTCCCGACTATGACCCCCCGCCGTCCTTTCCCTTGCCGGGCCGCCACCGCAAAGCCCCGCCAGTGGTAGTGACCTGGGCACCCCCCCGCAGCAAGCCCACCCACTTTGCGGCGGGCTCGGGTGAATCGGGACCCACTTAGTTTTCCCTCCCTGGTGTGGGTTTTACGCCATCGCCGCGGTGGCCAGAGGATCCCCCCAACCTTTTCAGTAAAAAGGCCATGGATCCCGAAGGTCCCGTTCCCACCTGGCGATTGAAAGTTGTTGCCCCGCCATCCCAAAAACCGGTCAACGGGCGCACAATTTATCACTATCCCCCCATTTGCAGAAACTGTTACCGGCCGCAGCAACCCCACCATCCCAGGGGGTTTCCCCTCCTCTACATTTTCTGGGGCCCCTGAGGGTCCCAAGTTCGGCTGGCTCCCAGCAAAGTTCGCCCGGAGGGGGGTTCATCACCCAATGCGCTATGCACGTGGAGCTGAGGGCGGATCAGTTCCTGTCCGAACGTGCAAATGGCTTTCGGGGTCACCTCCTCCCGGAAAACCCCGGGCATGGGCTACACCTCTGTGGGACAGGACGATCCTCTGGGGCGGTCTTCATCGTTCCTCAGTGGTCCCAATTTTTTTGGGGAAACCAGCTCGGCATCCTCTGCTGAGACACCCCTCCAAAACTACCCAGGGGGCTGTCTGTAAGGACTACGCGGTCAATTCTGCACTCGGCCTTAATTCATGGAAGAGGCCCTCGTCCCCCCCCCTTTCAAAAAGGGGGTTTCCAAGCCAAATTTAAAAGGGACGTCTTGGCCGCTAAGATCTCCCTCTTCCTCAGGCCCTATCCGGTTAGTCCCACACACGTACGCTTCATAAAACGGAGGGGGAACTTGGGCAAGAGCGTCGTCAGCCCAACCTCGCCGGTTTCCACCCTGGCACGGTGTTCCAAGGCCCCCCTGCTCCCCACCCCCCAACACCCACTGAGGACCCAGCAGATTGAGGGTCGCCCCCGAGCAAGATTTGGGGCCCAGCGACGGCAAAGGAAACTTGTGCTTACTGTGGCAGCCCCCCATTCCCGGAGGAATTGGGTCCCAGGCGCCCCAAAAGTCTGCGGAAACCCCCGCCCCAGGACTGTGGGAGAACCGGGTTTCCAAACCTCCTCCCACGTCTTTTGTGCCCGTGCGGTCGTCCAGAGACTGGTCCTCTTTCCCAATTTCCGGGTTTCGGATGGGGGCGCAACCGGGAATTCATCCACCAGTCTCTGGTGAAGCAGTATGGGTTCCGTGGTTCCTTTGGGAAAAACGCTCGTCATCTCACCCCGTACGGGGAAGCTTTAGCGACACCATCTTTTTGTCACCAAGGCACTGTCCCCCACGGGGGGGCGCTGAAAAAGGAAGAAATCGCCTTTCTATGTTTTTGCCGTCCTCTCATCGTCCTCCTCGGACCCCTGGCTGCGGCTCCCTCTCCATCCTGGGCTGGACCACGGAGAGTGATCATTGGGGTCCCAAATGTCGGGGGGGGTTTTTGGTAAAAACCTGCCCGGGGGCTTTCCTCTTCCCGTTACCTTAGAGCCTTTTCCGGGCTCCCCGAAATCTGGGTTTCGCCAATTGTTCTCCCAGAGACAAGCCGAAGTCTTCCCCCGCACGTCCATACGATTTTCCCCAAATTTACTTATTGCCGGGTACCAGTCCTCCCCGGGGCCGAGTCTACCCACTGTGGTTCTGAGCCCAAGCATGCCGAGTCACCCCGGAAATTCCAGGGAAAAGGGTTTTATCCGGAAGCCTTTCTCCCGGGGGCGGGGTTTTTTTTTCGTAAAGAAGAAGGGCGGGACCCCACGGCCCTGATAGCCACCGGGTTTAAAAAAGATTCACGGTGAAAAAACCTTCCCCCTTCCGTTGTCACAGAACTTTTTGACCCGCCCGAGGGCGCAAGGATCTTTCCAAGTTGGATCGAGAGGGGCCCCACAACTTGGGCCAATCGCAAAAGGCGATAAATGGAAGACGGGGTTCAACACCCGGGGTGGGGGACTTTGAGTACCCGGTGATGCCCTTCGGACGTGTAATGCCCTGCCGTCTTTTTGGGCTCTTTATGATGCTTCAGAGACCTCCTCTACTCCTGGGTGGTGGTCTACCTTGATACATCCTGGTTACTCATCCGACCCAACCCACCCCATAATGTTTTTGTAGGGGTTGAAACTCTTAGGGGAATCATCTGTATGCCCAAATAGGGAAGTGGCTCTTCCATCAGACTAGCCTCCCTTTCTGGGTTACTCATTTCTACCAAGGTCTCGGATGGATCCCCGAAACTGTCCCGCCGTGTTCAGTGGCCACGCCCCTCGTCTGCGGCTAACAGCGCTTCTTGGGGGTTCTGCAACACTATCGCCAATTTATCCCATTCTCTACGTGGTGGCTCGATAGGGCTCTCACCAAGAAAAAAAGCCAACCACCGCTGGCCCCCCTCGAGGCCGAAGAGGCATTTTAAAGCTCAATCGCCTTCCTAGGCATCTACCTTGCACTCCGGACCCGCTAAGCCTTCCCCGCTGGAAAGGGGTGCCTCGCCGTGGGGGCCGGGCAGTTCTTCACAAAAAGAGCCACGGGTAAATGTAAAATGCAGCTTCTTTTCCCGACGTTCTGTCGGCAGGAATTACCGATTGGGGACCCGGGGCTACTGGCCATAAAATGGTTGGGAAAAGTGGCGCTATCTGCTGGAGGTGCCCGTTTCCCCCTCCCCTATTACTCGACCACAAACACCCCAATTCTTCAAAAAAGGCTCAGCGGGTTAACCCCCGCAGGCTAGGGGCGCTCTTTCTTTTCCGGTTCCTTTCCCGATCACCTCCGCCTGCAGAGAAGAATGTGAAGCGGACCCCTTTTCCCCCGCGTCCAGTGGTGGGGGAAATACTATCCAGAACAATTTTTTTCCTTTTACAACGTCTTTTCTCGGCAGCTCCAGTGGACCCCTGGAAGGACTTATTGGCCCCCGCTCTCCGCGACGTATCTTAAAAGGGGACATTGCCATTTGGGGGCCGGATCTGGCGCCCGAAAAAAACCTTCCACCTGAATCCCCTTCTATTGGGGCCTGAACTTTAAAAAGGGTGTTAAGGTTTTTTCGTCTTGTGATCCCCGTGCCCCAACAAGACGCCACGTCACAAACGGCGGCACTACAGCCACCCCTTCCAACTCAACCCCGGTCTAAAATTTTTATGGGCTTTAAACTGACCTCCCCCGGGCTTTGGCAACACCATTATTTGGGGACAGGGTCGCTTCCCAAGATGGCCAAATTGTCCCCTTGCCAGGGGCCCGCCGCTGCCCCCATTGGGAGCTGTTTTCCTTACGTGTTTCCGTCTCAGGCCCCCCACAAATCGCCGGACGGGGGGTTCATTTTTTCTCCCGGTTTTGGCAAGCCCGTGTAAAAAAACTTCAGGTGAAGCTCGACTTCTCTTCTGCCTCCACCTCAGAGAAGGCCAGGGGGAGAGGGGCAACCCGGGCTTGGAGGTTACCTTCCCCCCATTTTTTCTCGACATTCAAGTGATTGGTCCAACTTTTGGGCCCTGGGCGGGTTCTCTTCAAATCCCTGAGTCTGAGTCCGCCCTTCTACATTGTGATGCTTCATCCCCCCCTCCTCCCCTCTGGCAACCTCCCCCCGAGGTCCCCGGGGGCAAAGCACTAGCAAGACTTTAAGGCCATCTGGCCCCGACCCGGTCAGTCCTGCTCCCCGCTTCCCCCCCCCCCCGATGAAGACCAAGCGGCCCAAAAAAAGAATTTCCCTCCGGGTTTTCTCCCCGGTGACAAGGGGTGGCTCCGCTGATATTTTCCCTTAAGAGCCTTCTCCAAATGGGGCCCCCTTTCCCGGGGGCCCTTTGGGTCATCACCGCATCAACCCGGTGTCCACAAACTCCGGGTCCCCCCCATGAGAACCCCAAATCGTTTTTATGTCTCCACTGAAACCCCTGGCCTTTTAATCGCTTTTCCCAGAAGGGTTTCCTCGTCCGCTGTGGCTGATGCGCCCAATGTCTTCCCAGGTCAAAGAGATTCGGCATGAGGAAAACCGAGGAAAAAGATACTTTTAGTGGATGGAAGGGGGTTTTGCCCTGAAGAGAGGTCTTGGGAGCCCGGGGGAGAAATCCAACCGCAGCCTCATCCAGAGCCTCCCCTCCCAAAAATCCAAGTCCCCCCAAGGGGGAGGGGGGGCCCAAGGGAGGGGGGGGAGGGGGGGGGGGGGGGGGGAAAAAAACCCCCCCCCCCCCCCAAGGAGGGGGGGGGGTTTTTTTAAAACCCTTTTTCACCGGGGAAAACCCCCCCCCCCCCCCTTTTTTTTTCCGAAAAACCCCAAACCTTTTTTTTTTTTTTTACTGGGTGGTTTAGGCCGCCGCCGTGCCCCCCTGCCCCCTTTCCCCCCGCCCCCGGCCCATCCGCCCCTTTGGCCGGCCCCCGGGCCCTTTCTGGGGGGAATTTACCCCCCCCCGGGGGAAAACCCCCCCCCTCTTAGGGAATTTTCCCCTCCCTGGGTTTGGCTTTCCCGTCGCCTGCGGTGGTCCAGAGGATCCACCTCCAGACCGTTACACTTGGATTCTCCTGAAACAAAATAGGTATAATTTAAAGTCAAACTCAAAATAGTGTTCCATGATCTAAGACTGCTCATTGGTCCATCAAAGGATAATTAAAAATAGAAGATGAGGCTCCTACTTATCTCTCGGATGGTCTCCTTCCGTCTGTACATCTCTGCAGTAGCCAGTGAACGGCTTTACAGACGTGACGTTCAGCCCAAATTACAGGCCACAGCGGTCACGTGCACATGTTGTGGCTTGTGATTGGCTGCACCTGTCAATTGAATGATGAACATTTACTGGCTTCTTCCAGGATTTACGGACCACCAGGACTGAAAGAGACTGTCAATGAGGTAGGTATAATCATGCTCCGATGGACCAATGAGCAGTCCCCTTTCACCCCCCTTTTTGACAGTAAAATTTTTTGAAATAATTGTAAATCAGTTTAATTATACTTTTAAAAAATAAAAAAACTAGGGCACAAGGGGCCTTCAATTGTGTGGTGGTAGTGATAAAATGTGGGTCACAACATTCACTGCACAACCTTAAAGAGGAACTATCACCTCCAGAGAACATTATGAATAGAAGTAATAGTAATAGAAGATAAAATTATAAACATTTTCTCAAATATGTTTAATTAGAAAAATAAAAGCATTTCACCTAATTCATAAAAAAATAAAAATAAAAAAGCACTGGCCCTTTAAGACAGGATTGAAGTCGGCCAAGTCAGCGCATGAAGGATCACTATGTTGACAGATCTGCGAAACTTCCTGCTTTTAAACTGTGAGAATCCACTGTGGGGAGGGGAGCCTGTAAGTCTGTGCCATCTGTACATTAGAAAGCTCTGTGCTGCTATATTCATGTTGAGAGTTATTACATTAGCATCATATTTAATATGGATGCCAGTGTGCTATAGAGGAGGAGGTTGGAAGTAACAAGTAAACCCTGTCACACATATTGTATGTCTTCAGTGTGCTGTGCCTGCTGCAGTTTATGTACCGTGAAAGACTCAGATTAACTCCATACAAGCAGCTATGTTCTCAGCTCCCCTGCACCACTGGTATCTCCCACAGAAGACATTTTACCAGATTGTAATCTCTTCCTGACAAAGTGAAAGTAAAATCTGTTTCCCTGTAATAAAAAGGGAAATTAACTAATTTGATGAAGACACAGGGGACATGTCTGAAACCTGTCTTGGTCTAAGACTTTTCTTGTTGCCCATAGCAACCAATCAGTGTTCCCCTTTCATTTCATACAGTGCTCTGAAAAAATGAAAGGGTAACCCTGATTGGTTGCTATGGGCAACAAGAAAAGTCTTAGAACAAGACAGTTTTCAGACCTTTCCCCTATACTTTATATTGGAGAAAAGTCTAATAATTGAATCTACTATACATTTTTTTTTTGTGTTTGCTTAGTGGTGATAGGTACTATTTAAATCTCCATATGGAGGAGAAAGTGTTCTTGTCTTCAGCATTTTTAAACATAAGATGAACAACTACATTATTTCTCCTGGCAACCTACTAAATTCTGCCATTAAGAACTTGCCTAAAATATAATTGAAGAAAATAAAAAAAATCAAAACCAATTGTTCAATCTATGGTAGGATAAATGCAAAAGAACATGATGCCACTTTGAAATATTTGAGGTACAAAGAAGGTTCTGATAACTTGGTATAAGATATGACTACATCTTGTACTTGAATTTCACTTGATCGTTCTCCAACCATATGGTTAATTTGAGAGATCTTGATTGTGACCCACTTCTCCAGTCTCAAAGCACCAATCGGCTTCTTTTATGTCACCTTTTTATCCCTCTCTGTATTGACTTGACTTTATACTATCAGTGATAACTTTCCGCACCTGAGTATAGACATAACTTTTTTACAGTGATTTGATCAAACACTTCAAAGTTCAGCAGAAGGAGGGAAGGTTCTTAAAGAATATTATTTCAAACAGAATCTAAGGCTTAATATGTCCATCCAGCCAAAGTAAGCCAGGACTGAATAAATACCTTCGCATTGCTTTCATATCATCTCTGCTCAGTTGACTTGTCAAAATAACCTTATGTATTTTTACTGATACAGAAGAGAACACGCCAGGAAAAGGCAAGCATCTTCCATTTCATCCGATCAGGAAAGAAGGAGCAAGCAGATCATGACAGAAATAAACAGCAAGCATCACAAACCTCTGCTACACGACTTGTTACCTAATAATGCAGAGATCTACCCTTACTTTTTCAAAAATGTCATTACAGGGGTTTTCATCATGTTATGCCATTAGTTATGGTTCCACTTCTGGAAACTTTGAGATTCTTAGTTCACACGTTTTGATCAAAAAATGTTTAAGCCACCCCCGGCTTACAACGGGATCTCAAGGCGGGTGGTCCTACGCTATCTTTTCCTCTCAATAGAGCCAAATTCAGACTTTTTTGCACTTCTTATCTGATGGCAGGGAACATGAACAGCTTTGAAGGGACTGGGGAGAGAAGATCCTGTGTCTTTTGTATAGAGAATCCACTGAGTAATTATCTGAGTAAACATCCCTGCTCCCTGCTCAGCCCCCTCCCTCTCTCCCTGCATCAGTTTGTGAACAAATGAAAGAATGCTGCCTGCTAGGAGCTTATCTTCTCTCCTGAGCAGATAAGAGGGAGAAACAAAACGCATATAGCTTCTGCACAATACAGTTCTCCTCTGTGGATTAGCCAAACAATGTTTACTCAACTACAGAGACTCAGTATCAGGAACGTGCATGGGAGGTGGAGCGATGACATCACAGAGGAGGTACTTGTTTTTTTAAACACAGAAATAAAACGCCCCTTTTTTTAAGCCTCAAGAGGGGAGTATCAGCCTGTTAGGTGAGGAACTTACTTCTTGGCAAAACCCCTTTAAGTAAGAAAATGTTGGCTTCCTACAGCTACCTGGAAATTGTTGTATTTATGAGCATGTCCTCAACCTTGTTTGGCCATGTATGCTTCCTTACCTGCCTGTAAGCTCATGATTTAATATTAAAGAAGGTTCCTTTGCTAAGGACTCCCTACATTAGCTAAAGTCAACACTCACTTCAAGACTAACTCTTGGTACTGGAATTTGGTACTAAAATGCCATAGAGTGAATTTTCATATTTTTTAACTAACCTAATCCATGTTTGAAATTCTCTACTGATTAATTTAATAACATATTTTTAGGGTTCGGGGGTCAGTGTGGAGCTGGAGTTGGACCAACCTGAGGAAATCATTTTGAAGGCTAACCTTCCATCTTGACAAAACAATCCATGTTCAGATTAAGCATTGAATTATTCTTGACCTAACTTGACCAGCTCTCTATGCTCCCTGAAGCGCGGCTTTCCTTCTACATTGCTCAGATATTTAATAAATCAGCAAATCCCACAGAATTGCGAAATGAGAGCAGAATGTGATGAGCTGAATGCATGCACTGCTCATAGCCCTGATAAAAGAACACTCTGATGATTACGTGTTATGGGAGATATGAAAAGTGCAGAAGAAATACTGGAGAAAGAAAATGTGTACCTGCAAAAAAATAAGACAATGGTGCCTTGTACTGCAAGGAACACATAAACTATAAATGTTCATATGCAACCACATACTGTGCCTATGAATAATGCAGCCACAGTATATTCTATAGATGTAAAGAAATGCAGCTATGTACTGTAAATTCAATTGTAAAATTATATGACGCAGCCACATACTTTACCTATAAATAATTCACAGTATATTCTATATATGAAAATAATGCAGTTATGTACTGTACATACAAATACTACAGCTACATTAAATTCTATATATAACACATATATAATGCAGCTGCTGTACACACTAATATACCATAACTATAAATGATGTTGCTATATACTGTACACATAAATACTGCAGTCTTATATGTCATATATATATATATATATATATATATATATATAATATAATATATTTTAATATATACTGAATAAATAAATAATAAATATATATATATTTATATATATAATATATATATATATATATATCTATATATTATTATATATATATATATATATATATCGTGAGACAGTGACAGGCAGAGTGGCTGAGGGATGGTACATTGCCCCGAGAATGCTTTCCTATGCGGCCTGGGCTCAGTGAGGGGAAGCCGGCAGGTCTTATGTGTCAGTGATTACTGATCTATTAAAATAAGCGGTACCAGTCCGCTTTATCCGGGTCGGCTTTTCTGATAAAGAGCGGTGGTGCCACTCCCATGACCAGGTAGGGGTACCATAAGTGTCCATGCCTTCTATGGCTGCCTGGTGTATGCTGGAGGCCATATTGTGAGTAGCACATGTATTTATGTTTGCAGTTTGCCAGGGCATTAGTGTGTCCCTGGTATAATTAGGTCCGTCTTTGTGTGTAGTTAGTGCTCAGCCAAGCAGGTTTTGTTTTACCCGTTGCTAGGAGCGACAACCATGGAAAAGCGCCTGGATCGTGCTAGAACCGTATGTCCTGGGTAAAAGCTGCAGCTGCACAGCAGTCGGACACCGCCAAGATGGATGAGCTTCTGAAGCAGCTGATACAAGCGAACAGTAGCCTCCAGTTGATGGCCGCAAACCAGCAAAAGGTGCACGAAGAGGCCATGCGTGCTCAGGCAGAAACCAACGCCCTGCTGATAGAGGCTAACCATCTTGCCCTACAGGAGCAGCAGCACATTAACAAGTAGCTCCAAGAGCAAGTCCTGGTGGTGGCGCAAAGTGTGCAGTCATCTATGCAGAAAATTCCGCTTACCGATGATGTGGAGGCCTATCTTAGGGTCTTCGAGAGAGTGGCTGAGCGAGAGAAGTTGCCAGTGGCTCAGTGGGCTGAAGTTGTGGCGCCTTTTCTAACTGGAGGTCCCCAGAAGGCATATTTTGACCTCGGCGAGCAGGAGGCCCAGGACTATGTTAAATTATAGGGTGAATTATAGGGTAATATATCCCAAGTTCTGTGTGTGTGTGTGATAATGAGAAATGACACAGGGAAAAAGTATTGAACACATGAAAGAAAAGAGGTGCAAAAGCCAAGGAAAGTCATAACACCAGCTGATATCTATCTATCAACAATCAGAAAACAATCCTGCCATTAAGTAAAAAATAATAGCAGCTGGTTCAACTCATGGCTTGTAAAAAGGTGTCTCATAACCAAGGTGCCACACGAGAAACATCTCATGATGGGTAAAAGTGTGCTGCCTCAAGACCTTTGCAACCTTATACTTTGCAAAACATACTGATGGCATTGGTTAAAGAAGAATTTATAAACTACTGAAGGTTCCAGTGTGCACTGTTGGGGCCATAATCCAGAAGTGAAAAGAGCATCATTCCACCATGAACCGGTCACTGCTAGGTGCTTACTGCAAGATTTCAGCTAGAGGAGTAAAAAGAAATATCAGAAGAGTTGTCCAAGAGCCAAAGATCACCTGTGGAGAGCTACAGAAAGACCTGGATTCAGCAGGTACAGAAATTTTTAAAGAAAATAAGTAATGCACTTAACCTCCATGGCTTGTATGCACGCTGATTATGTAAGACTTCATAGCTGAACAAAAACCATGTTCAAGCGCAATAAAAGTTTGCCCAACAACATTTAGACAAGCCTGTGAAATACTGGGAGAATATAATCTGGTCAGATGAGACCAAAGCTAAACTTCGTTGATGATATACACCATGTTCGGAGGCCAAAATGTGCCGCAAATCAACCAAAAAAACACCATACCACCATGTTGTGGGGCTGTTTTTCAGCATATGACACTGACAAACTTCATATAATTGAAGGAAGGGTAAATGGACAAATGTACAGAGACATTCTGGATAACAATCTGCTGCCATCTACCAAGAGGATGATGATGAAACGAGGGTTGACATTTCAGCAAGACAATGATCCCAAACACATGGACAAGGAAACTCTCAATTGTATCAGACTGAGAAGATAAAGTGGCTAGAATGACCGAGTCAATCACCTGAATTGAGTCCTATAGAAAATCTATGGAAGGAACTAAAGCTCAGAGTTCATAGAAGGAGCCCAGAGAAGCTTCAGTATGAGAAGAGTGTTTGTGTGGAAGATGGGCCAAATTCCAACTGAACAATGCAGACGACTATTTTCTTCATACACAAGGCATCATCAACAACAAAGGCTTTTGTACCAAGTATTAAATACATTTCAATACTTTTTCCCTTTTCGTTTCTCATTATTACACATAACTTAATTTATGGACATCTATGGTTTGATTTCTTTGCCTCTTTGAATTGGATGGATTGTTACCAACATCTGATCAGAATTTCATGTCAATAGCACCATTAGAAATAGATTTACTTTGCCTATTAGTGACGTTTTCAATACTTATTTCACCAACTGTATATATTTCCTCTACTGGCCATGATTCCGAGAATCCTAACCAAAGCCATGAAGATGGAACATATCTCTTTGCAATAATTTTTATTGGCCCAAGAAGGCTTGATCTTCTTAATTAATGAAGATGAGTTAAGGTCAGTTCTGGGCACTTCCCTTGAGTTACAAGGGAGCCAAATGTGACACAAAGCTTTTCAGCATGAACCTTATGGCATTGAGGCTGATGGGAACCTTATTGATCCCAGGGTCTTTCTGAAGCCTTAGTCAGTAACGAAACATTGTCCTGCAGACTAGCTACAGAATTACTGTATGTCCTATCATTCGCAGGATGGAGACATCTCCATTGTTGTGCTGCTGAAAGGTCTAACTGAAATAGATTTGCTTTTTTAATCTGAAATGTTTCTTTTTTTTCACTTTTATTTTAGATTTTCTTAAACACGTGATCTATTTATCACTTTTATATTGCACTGCAATAATAACATTGGGTAACACTCATTTTGGTGCCTTAAAAGTTGGAATAGTTTTTGAGTATGTTTTTGGCACTGAGTCTAAAAATTATTCAAATAGTCTAAAAAAAGAATGGGAATCTAGCAAGAGAACAAAGAGTGACTTTTAATGACTATATTTACTATTTTGCCATAGGCAAAACTGGCTTCCGGCGGACCTCTATCCCCTGATGAAGCCAGTTAGCTGGTGAAACATGTTGGGAAAGTAGGGCATGACATTTTAATTTGTGATTTCCTACCTCTTTCTTTCTGTGTTACCCGCTGCAGAGGGTCTCACAAGGAAACCTTATATGTTTGATGCCCATCAGATTAGAGATGACTGCCCAAGTAAGATGATTTGGATTCCTTTTTGGAGTTAGTAAATCACTGTATATATAGGGTTTCCCTGCTAATAGGTGGTGTTTCACCAGACTTGAGTATAGAAAAAGAGTTATTTCTTCACATTTAGAAAGAGACAAATCGAGAGGTTAGAAATCAGGTTTTTAAATAGTGTGTATCGAGGTTAAGTGATGTACATAATAAAAGTTAAGTTTTAGTGCTTTATAGATTGAGAACTGATAGAGTTTAAGCTTGTCTATGGCAAAATAGTAAATATAGATTCTAAAAATTACACCCGTTTTCTTCTACCAGCTCTAGTTTTGGAGATCCAGCATTGCCACCTTATCAAGTATCGCTGCTAAAAGTAATGGTCACTTAATATTGTACTAAAGAAATGTTGGAATTCATGTGAAACAGAAAAGATATAAATTTTAGAACAATTAACCCCTTAACCACCAAGCCTATTTTTTCACATCTTTTTTTTTCTCTCCCCGCCATCCCGGAGGCATTTTTTTTATATTTTTCATCTGCATAGACATATGGGGGCTTTATTTTGCGGGACAAGATATACTTTCTAATGGTGTACTTCACCGCACCATAGAATATACTGGGAAACCGCAAAAAAATTTCTGAGTGGGGCAAAATGAGGAAAAAACGTATTTGCGCCATGTTTGCGGGAGTTTTGTTTTTACCACGTTCAATCTTCAGTATAAATATTGTGTTATCTGTATTCTACAGCTTGATAAAAATTCTGCAATACCAAACATGTACAGTTTTCATTATGCTTTAGTACTGTAGAAAAAATTCCCTACATTTTTTATTTTTCTAATTTTTGCCGCAGCGCCAATATCTGCGACCAATAACTTTTTTACTTCTACCTACAGACTTGAGTGGGAGGAATTTTTAGCGGGCTGAATTGTAATTTTTATTAGTCTCAGTTTGGAAAACATGACTTTTTTATCACTTTTATTCCAATTTTTAGGGGACGTGAAATGACCAAAAAAAAAAGCAGTTTTGGCATTTGGAATTTCTTTTCTTCTACAGTGTTCAGCGTACAGGACAGATGATGTTACAGTTTAATAGATTGGACTTTTTGGGATACGACGATACCAAATATGTGTAACTTTTTTCTTTTTTTTTTCTTGTAAAATAGTAAAAGGGCATGATTAGAACTTTTAATTTTTTTTACTTTTTTATACTTTAAATTTTTTATTTTTTTATATTTATCTTTGAATCCGCCTAGGATGCTTCAGCACTATGGGGTTCAATCATTTATATAGCCTACTGCATTGTAGTACCATGCAATAGTGTGTACAAAGATGGCAGTATTACTACTTCCTGCCTATGGCAGAAAGTAGTAAAACAGAAAACATGGTGGCGATGGAAGCCTTCAACAAGCTTCCAGCTGCCATGTTAACCGATCAGGGCCCCACGATCTCGCTGCGCTGCCTAAGGGTTAAGCAGCACGGGATGAAGCCGGCTCCATCCCGTGCTGTTATGGGTGGGTTTTAGCTGCGATTAGCAGTTGGCACCCGTTCAGATGCGGTAAGGGGTTAAAGAACACATGCAAAAAAAACATGAATGTGCAGGAGCAAATCCAATTCTATTCATTTGCACTAAAGTTTTCTAAACAAATGAATCACAAGACCAATGTAGAATCATGTAATCACTCTCCAAACTGAAGCTGTTAGAAAAAAAAATGCATGGGATTTCCAGACTCAGCAGCTCTCAAATACCCAAAATAAGGTCAAAAGTTCTAAAAGCAAAGACTTTTTTCTTTCACAGTGTATTACACTGCAGTATACTGTGATGTAATCCCTCTCTTATCACACCTTTAAAATAGCAATGCAAAGATGATAGGCCTGGAAGCATTCTCTAGCTCCCTAGCTGACATGCCAACCACTTGATACCTAGCAAATGTGTTGCAAGGAGTTTATTAAGGTTCAGAGGGGGCTATTGACTGCAGCATCTAAGAAGTTAAAATGGCCAAGATTGAAGTCATGTCCTCAGCTAAGAGGCTGAATGTAACGGTGCGGGCCGACAAACGTTGGGCCGAAAGGCCGGACCGCAGACACCCAGGGTGTGGATCTCGTGATCCCCGCAGGCGAGGGGGGTAGCTGGAGGACCACCCCAGGGAGTGGAGCCCCTAGGGGCCCGGTCTTCGCAAGAGCCGCCGCAAAGCGGGAGGGACATGGCTGGGACCCCCATTACTACCCTGACGTGGCTCCCTGCGGTGACAGCCGGGGTGCAAGACAGAACCCCAGGGGAAGAACAGGACACAGAACATGTACAGCAGATACAGGAGGGTTAAACATAACAAAAAACCACAGGAACGGCAGAACTGGACGGAAACACATCAGGTAAGACCGGGAACACGGCAGAAACAGGAGGCACATACAGACAGAACACGACAGGATACAGGAACACAGACACGACGGACGGACGGCAGGAGCCAATGACCAAGACACAAAAACCAGAAATCTCAGGGTTAAAGGCTCCAACAGCAGACTGAGAGCTGCAGAGCTCAAGATGGGAAACAGCTGGACCACAGCAACAGACTGCAATGAACTGACCAAAGCAAGGCAGGAATTCCTCTAAGGCAGGGTTTCCAAGGTAAAAGAGGAATAGACAGAAAAACAACTAACCTATAAAAGACAGGAACTGCAGCGTGCATGCCCTAAGAGGAACAGAGCACACACAGGACCTCAGGAAGCAACAGAACAGGACAGGACAGGCAAGCACAGGAAGGCACGACACGCTGATGGCCCAAGGCAGGGAACCGCGGCGTGAACCGTGACAGTACCCCCCCTCAAAGCCCCCTCCTCCCCTCCAAATCACAAACATGGCGTTTCACACAGGTCGGGGGCCCCGCAACTTCTACGGGGGGCAACCCCAAAACCAAGGTACGGGTGAATATAGCCATATAGGGAAAACCTAGAAAAGGGAAAAGTGCACGGAGGAAACAAACGGGGCACCAGCCAAAATGGGGGGGGACCCAGGGCGGGACCGAAAGCCACGGGGACCAGAAGCCTCAGGGCGGGACCGTAAGCCACGGAGACTCAGACGGCTCAAGGCGGGACCGTAAGCCACGGGGACTCAGAAGGCTCAGGCAGGACCGTAAGCCACGGGGACTCAGAAAGCTCAGGGGGACCGTATGCCACGGGGACTCAGAAGGCTCAGGGCGGGACCGTAAAGCCACGGGACTCAAAAGGCTCAGGGCGGGACCGAAAGCCACGGGGACTCAGAAGGCTCAGGGCGGGACCGAAAGCCACGGGACTCAAAAGGCTCAGGGCAGGACCGTAAGCCACGGGGACCAGAAGACTCAGGCGGGACCGTAAGCCCGGGGACTCAGAAGGCTCAGGGCAGGACCGTAAGACAGGGGGACTCAGAAGGCTCAGGGCGGGACCATGAGCTAGGCCAAACGGGTGCCCTGGGCTGGACCATGAGCTAGGCCAAACGGAAGCTCTGGGCTGGACCATGAGCTAGGCCAAACGGAAGCTCTGGGCTGGACCATGAGCTAGGCCAAACGGAAGCTCTGGGCTGGACCATGAGCTAGGCCAAACGAAAGCTCTGGGCTGGACCATGAGCTAGGCCAAACGAAAGCTCTGGGCTGGACCATGAGCTAGGCCAAAACGGAAGCTCTGGGCTTGACCATGAGCTAGGCCAAACGGAAGCTCTGGGCTGGACCATGAGCTAGGCCAAACGGAAGGTCTGGGCTGGACCAGAGCTAGGCCAACGGAAGCTCTGGGCTGGACCATGAGCTAGGCCAAACGGAAGGTCTGGGCTGGACCATGAGCTATGCCAAACGGAAGCTCTGGGCTGGACCATGAGCTAGGCATACGGAAGCTCTGGGCTGGACCATGAGCCAGGCAAACGGGTGCAGACGCTCTGGGCGAACCATGAGCCAGGCAATGGGTGCAGACGCTCTGGGCGAACCATGAGCCAGGCAACGGGTGCAGACGCTCTGGACGAGGGCAGGGTCACCCCGGCGGAAACCATGGTCAGTTCATTCTGTAACGGTGCGGCGCCGACAGACGTTTGCCGAAGCACCGACCGCAGACATCCGGGTTTTGGATCCTCTGTGATCACCGCAGGCGAGGTGGTAGCTGGAGGACCAGGGAGTGGAGTTTAAGGGGCCTGCTGGTCTTCGCCAGAGCCCGCCGCAAGCGGGATGGACTTGGCTGCGGGACCCCCAGGTCACTACCCCTGACGTGGCTACCTGCGGTGACAGCCGGGGTGCAAGACAGGAATCCAGGCGGGGAATACAGGAACCAGGAACATGTACAGCAGGATACAGGAGGGTTAAAAAATACACATAGCACCACAGGATACGGCAGGAACTGGACGGGTAACACATCAGGTTTCAGACCAGGGAACACGGCAGGAACAGGAGAGGACAACAGGACAGGAAACACGACAGGATACAGGAGACACAACACGACGGAGGACGGCCCGGAGTTTAGATGACCAAGACCTGGACCAGCATCTCAGGGGTTAAAGGCTCCAACAGCAGACCTGAGATGCTGGCAGGAGCTCAAGATGGGAAGTAGCTGGACACAGCAACAGACTGCAATGAACTGACCCCGAGCAGAGGCAGGAACTCCTCTTATAGGCAGGGGTCAGAGGTAAAGAGGAAGTAGACAGAGACAACTAACCTTTAAAAAGACAGGAAGCTGCAGCGCACGCGCCCTAAGAGGAACAGAGCACACACAGGACCTCAGGAAGCAACAGAACAGGACAGGACAGGTAAGCACAGGAAGGCACGACACGCTGACGGCCCAAGGCAGGGAACCGCGGCGTGAACCGTGACACTGAACACAGGACAAGGCAGAACCTCCTGCATCTTCCTGTCCTGCTCTCTGTAGCCTCTTCTCTTTCATGTCTGTCTTGACTGCTAAGCTGTAACTTAAAGGGGTTTTGCCACGATCTAATGTTGACGTGAAGCCTGCGAGAGCTACAGCCTTCCTTACATGCCCTTAGTTTCCTGAAAGTTTGCATTAGACACGACCAGGAGCTGACAGGAGCTGATCTGGCCGCGCTTGCGTTGTTTGCAACGCAAGTGCGGACATATATATAAACTAAATTATATATCTGTACATGTATTACATATATTATAGATGAGGAAATCATTTTTTTTACCATATTTCAAACTGATTGATGCACAGTACTACACACAGACTGCTGCAGGCAACCACAAAGGGAACTGGAGCAGAGATGCCGGGACATTAGGTGTAACTCTCTGAGAATGATGATGTAAGGGTGTACAGGGTAGGGCTCAACAGTGCTAGGAGGATTGGGGGACGAGTGCAGGGAAGTCCTAGATTATAACTGCAATGCATTGTGGAACTTGTAGGAAAGAGTTGCCGGAGAACTGCTGAAACTCCCACAAGCAGGAAGTTTCACTTCAAAAAGTGGATCTCATGAATAGATGAATAAGGATGCAAAAGAAAAGAAAGGAAACACATGAAGGAGGTGGAATATCTTTGCTTTTCAATATAAATGCTATTTTTTGTGTTCTATGAAATCCTTAAACTCCCAGATAATCCCTTTAAAGTCAATAATAAAACACTACACAATAAACTTTCATTTAAATCTATGGCCATACTGAGGGCTATAATAGCCATATTCTGAGGCCTGTAGGCCTGTAGGCCTTAATAATAATGTAGGCAGTGTAAGACTGAGATGCCTGGGGCCCACCAGGGGAATTAATTTTTAGGGCCCATCAGTGGATTTGCTACTTGGAGCCCAGGAGTAGAGTTGATTCTTTTGGCCCACTAGTGGAATTCATTCTTGGGGTCCATCAGTGTAGTTGATTCTTGGTCCCAACTACTGTAGTTGATTTGTTAGGCCCACAAGTGGAGTTGATTCTTGGGGCTCACCAGTGGAGTTGACATTTAAGGCCCACGAGTGGAAATGATTCTTGGGGCTCACTAGTGGAGTTGATTCTAGGGCCACACCAGTGGAGTTGTTTCTTGAGGCTCACTAGTGGAGTTGAGTGTAGGGCCACACCAGTGGAGTTGATTCTAGGGGCACACCAGTGAAGTTGTTTCTTGGGGTTCACCTGTTGAGTTGATTCTTAAGGCCCACCAATGGGATTGATTTTTGAGACCCACATTAGGGTTGGTTCTTGGGGCCCACACTACAACTTCAGTACATGACTGCACTTGACTTTCTGTCAAAAAAACAGACCCAGAATTGCCCTGCCTAAGCGCCCCCATGGTGTTACCCCTGCTCCACTGTGAGCAAGTTCAACCTTCCTGTAGGGTTAAGGAATGAAAAGCTTTCATAAAAGCAGATTTGGGAGTGAAGTTAAAGGAGACCCACACATTAAACTGGAAAAATCCTTCAATGTCTGAGCTCCAAAAAGACTGAATTATATCTAAACACTGGATGTATTTAAAAAAAAAAATGCTGGTTATAATATATTTATATTCTGCAAATATAGAAGTACCATATTGAGATCCATTATCTTCTTATAATCAGCTATGGATTAGTAAATCAGAGGATGAATGCAGCAGGTCAAGTGGCCCTTGTGCTCTGATGTTCCCAAATTGTATTTGATTGCATCCACTTGAGATTGAAACTACTTCTAACACAGTTGTGTCATGACCTTGTGTTGATGACTGTCTCTTTAAAAGCTATCATTATGAGAAATCCAAAAGGCGAAATGCAAATGTTTACCTTTTTTTTTTTAGTAATATAGAGTAATATAAAAGTAATATAAAAATTGTTATATATATAAAGTATCATGGTTAATAGAAAGAAAATACCAGTCATTGGTTAAACTGCCATATTATTATTATTATTATTATTATTATTATTATTATTATTATTATACCATTCATTCCAGGATGCTGTTTGTTTGAAATGGGTGTACATACATAACATAAGACTAAACAAGGTATATTAATTTGAAAAACAGACTATTGTCTCCTGCACCATACGTATAAAAGCAAGACACAAAAGCAAAATAGCCACTGACATCCAGGAACTCACAAGGGACGTCTTCTCTGATGAGTCATTCTCTTCTTTTATGAATCAGTCATTCTTTTTCCCTTTTCGTTCTACATCTAGCAAGACCACCACAATGACTTTTTTTTCGTCACTGCATAACTTACCACACAAAAATCTTACTCTTCTCACATTTCCAGCACTTCCCTAGCAATTCCTACCTCTGTACAAACTCCCCATCCAAAACATCCCAAACTGAAATAATGTACCTCTAACAAAATAGTATCCCAAGGTGGCTATAGAACTCCCGTTTGTGCACCCAGCTAAAGTTTTGTCTTGTGTCTCCTTATAGTAGGTAGGCACATTTCTAAAATAGAAAGGCATTTTTATACCATTAAAGTTAAAGGGGTTTTCGCACCATGTTGTTTCACTTAGTCATGAGCAGCTTTAGATTCATACATCCTGTCTCTTCCTGGTCAGACTGTGGGTGGTTCTACAGCAGTGATTAACACATCAGCTCTGTATTCACAGCTCCTCTAATTGCACTGACACAAGAACAGGAGATGTTATCTATGAGCAATTATTCTTTTTTGTTAGAAATAATACTCAAGCTGCTGGCAGTTGTATATGCCAACTGGTGGTGGTGACACTCCATGCTATTAGATAAGTTAAAGAACAGCGAGAGAAGTAGCTTGGACCTGTAGCCCTGGTGCCTTGGGGTCACAAAAAAACTACTGCTGGCTGACACCAAGCCGTATGCTAGTAATGGAGAGGCGTCTGTCATACGCCTCCATTACTAAAACTGAAATTAAATGAAAAAAGGCAGACACAAATTGCACAAGAAACCTTTTATTTAATAAACACTCCCTGACATCAGCCCTCTTTCACCAGTTTATTAAATAAATCAATCCAACGTTGGTCTGACATAATCCAATGAGTCCGAATAGCCCCAAAGAGAATGTAAAAAATGTAGAACATTAAAAAAATAAAAAACAAAATCCACCCCTGCACCCCCTGAAGGTTTGCCGTGGCTGATTTTCTAGATTTGAAGGTGCAGAGTTAAACCCCTAAAACAATAGATTTGGGGGGTACAGACCAAAATCTGCACATAATCCCAGGGGATGGCCCTATGCCCCCCCCAAAGAGTTGAAGCTATCCTGTACTTCCCTCCCCCCCCCACCATTTTGTTTTCTGCATTAGTCCAACGCAAACTACAACCCCCCATCAGTCCATAACCTCTCCAACTAATACCCCATAGTCCTCTAACTTCCACCTATCACTCCACCTATTACCCAACAACCTTCCCACCTATTACCCCATAGCCCTTCCATCTCACCTATCCCTCCTTTCCCCCCTAAAAAACCCCATAATCTTTCCACCGCCCCTTTCACCCATTTCCCTCCCCCCTATCACCCTTGGGTTTTGTACGAGGGGACCACAGTGGGAAGTGCAGAAAAAAAAATGATTTCTAAGATGTTTGTGTGGTAAACTTTGCCGGGACAAGTCCTGGCCAGGAAAAGTCACAGGCGGATGGAAGGGAAAGGGAGAAGAAAAGAAAAGAGAACAATCCAGTCATATGATTTCGCTGGTGAATTTTAGGTAACAATTGTAGTCACTTAAATGTCTGCGAGCCTGTGTACACTGTATCTCCAATGTATAATACTGTATGGGGAAATATTGTGCAGATAATGGTTTAGGTCGGGCCAGTTTGGGGGTTTTCTCCTACCCTTGCAGATCAAATGGGCTACCAACCTCCAAATGGGTGAGCTACCACCCAAACCCTTTAATCCCCCTGTGCATATTTCAAAATTTGGGCAATATGGATGATGCCCTAAACCCAAGTCCAAACCTTCCCGTATTTTTTTTGCATGGCATGTTTCCCTTGTAGTGTTTTTGGGGGGGTAGATATTATGTTAGAATATTACCCTGTTGCCCAGAAGTGATAGGATCATGCTCTGCTTCAGTATGTAATAGGACATGTTGACATTCATGGTTCCCTCATCGAATTGTACCCCACCCCCCGCAGCATTTTGGCAGCCCAAAACCGTGCCCCCCCGCCGCCTGCTTATTGAAGGCAGACACACTTTTTCTCTGTGCTCCTCACCTGGGGGCCGCCCCACATGCTTAACACCATCTAAAAACCAAAATCAGTTTATTTGGGTCTCATCAACCACGGGACTGGTTTAGTAACCATGCCCTTAGTCTGTTGTTTCCGCAAACTGTTTTAAACCCTTTCCAATGAATCACTTTAGAAGAGACTTTTATGGGATGACCCGCGACCAAATTTGATGCAGGAGGGGTGTTTTCTGAGCACTGTAGCTCCCCCCCACCTTGTAACCTCTGCAGCAATGCTGGAGCACCATACCTATATTGTAAAAAAGACAATCTCTGGATATGATGGAGCCATGCCCCAAAACTTCTTTGGGCGCATGGAAAAGGCCCTGTTTGAGGGGGAACCTGCCCAGTTAAATGCGCTGGTTTTGGGCTACTGTCCAAAATCTTAATTTCAATTGTTGAAAATCTTTTATATGCCTGGGCCATTTTAAATTAGAGCAACTTTCTTTTTTTTTCAGATTTTCAGCATTTTTTTTTGCCAGGGGCCATGCTGAACTTCCAGTGACCAATGTGAGAGAGTGTAGAGCGAAAAAACACAAAATTTAACACACCAGTTTTCCCTTTTCAAATTTGAAACCGTAACATAATATCACATGACACCATAGATGGAAAATGGTAAATTGGACAAACTTTGTCCATTTTCACTTCAGGATACACTCACTTTTTTGCCAGCTGTTTAGACACTGATGGCTGTGCTGAATTATTTTAAGGGCACATCAAACTAACATCGTTGTACAAGCTGTGCACTGACTACTTTACATTGTATCAAAGTGTCATATCTTCAGAGTTGTCCCCTGAAAATTTAATCAAATTTTCAAAGATGTGAGGGGTGTACTGACTTTCATGAGATACTGTATACAATGTATTGCACTTTATACATTCATATAGGCATCTGACTACAGATTTGTTATTTCTGCTTTTTTTTTGGGGAAACACCACTTTTTTTTAAAAAACTTTTGTATGAAATTTTTCTTATTTATTAAATATTCCCTTATTACTTTTTGGAAGGAAGTGAGTTGCACAATTTACCCACCTGTTCTGTATGTCATATTTTTAAATATTATGATTGAGCCTTAATATGTAAATCAACAAAAGATGCATAATTTTATGCAAACTACCTTGTTCTTTAGTAAGAAAGTTGCTCTAGAATAAGTTGTTTCATTATTGTCATCTTGTAAAAACCTTAAAATCCCGTTTAAAAACCGTATCCTTATTTAAAGGTAATCAGATATGATTTTTTTGCTATCGATTTTTTAAGAAAAATGGGCAATTTATTTTGGATGGGGGTTATCCTTTCTGAACAATAAGAATAAAGTTGCAAAAAACTTAATTAAGTAATCACACTGAAAAGCCATGCCTCCTTAGAAACCAGGGCAAAAGGTCTCAAGCTTGATTGGGGATATGGGCTGCTCAAAGAAAAAAAATTGAAGCTGTTACGCTACATTCCTCTCAAATTTGATGCAGCACCCAAATTGTTTGTTGGCAAAAAACCAAAAAGTAACCCTTTTTTTTATTTTCTTGTTTTTAAAATTTACTTAATAAATTCAAAAATAGGAAAAGGGTGAGGGGTTTTTTTTTTTTTACTTTATTTTTTATCATTATTAATTTTTATTATTTTTTACTTTTTTTTAAAATTCCCCGGATGATGACCTATCAAAAAGCATGGTGACAATGGAGGGTGGAGGGAGCACCATCCGACTTTCAAATGCCTTACATGCTATGGTTAATATTGACACGATCTAAGGGGTTTAATGGCGGGGTCAGAGAAAAATCTGGTCCCCGCCATTTGGCAGGGAAAAAAGGCTCCCGAGTTTTTTGGGGGTTCTATTGCCCCTCAGGTTGCATATGACAGCCTCAAATGCACCAGGCAGCCCGAGAGCCATGTTTTGGGGACTAGGCTCAGATTGGCCCGCAGGGTGCAGGGGAAAACCAGAGGGGTTTTTCCCGGGCTGGGGACCACTGAGAATAGGGGGGCCGGGCTTTGGGTTTCAGGGTAAAGGGGAAAACATGCTCAAGTGCAGATGGCAGTCAGTACAGTAGCTGTAGAATTTTGGGCCCCCAAAAAAAATTAAAAATGCACAGGGGCCCAAGAATTAACTCCAAAAGGGGAACCCCAAGAATCAGCCCATGGGGGGCCCCAAGAAAACATCACTGGTGGGTCCCCAATATTTAAATAACTGGTGGGCCTAAGAAAAAACTCCACTGGGGGGGCCCCCCTTTTTAATCCACTGGGGGGCCCCAAAAATCAACTCCCCTGGTGGGCCCCAAAAAAACAATTACATGGGGGTCCATGAAACAATTCCACGGAGGGGTCCAAGAATCAACTCCCCTGTTGGGCCTCAAGAAAAACTTCACGGTGGGCCCCAAGAATCAACTCCACTGATAGGCCCCCAAGAATCAAAATCCACGGGGGGGCCCAAAAAACCAAATTTCCACTGGGGGGCCCAAAAACAAACCCCTGGTGGGGCCCCGAAAAGACATGACGGTGGGCCCAAGTATTAATATACTGGGGGGCCAAAAATAAACTCCACTGGTGGGCCCCAATTATCAACTCCACTGGTGGGCCCCAAAAAACAATTACACTGGAGGGCTCCAAGAATCAATTCCACTGGAGGGCTCCAAGAATCAACTCCTCTGTTGGGCCTCAAGAATAAACTTCACTGGTGGGCCCCAAGATTGTTCTCCACTGATTGGCCCCAATAATCGACTCCACTGGTGGGCCCCAACAATCAATTCCACTGGAGGGCTCCAAGAATCAACTCCTCTGGTGGGCCTCAAGAATAAACTTCACTGGTGGGCCCCCAGGAATCAACTCCATTGCTAGGCCCCAAGAATCCACTACAGTGGTGGCTCCAGGAATCATCTCCACTGGTGGGCTCCAAGAATAAATGTCACTGGTGGGCTCCAAGTATTAACTCCACTGGTGGGCCCTAAAAATCAACCCTCCTGGTGAGCCTCATGAATCAACTCTACTGGTGGGCCCTAAGCATTGCAGTCTGACACCGTTTGGTACCTCTGAACTACGGGGTCATTTTTAAATAATGATCAATATGAATCATAATTTTTATATTATTTCTTAAAATTATCTGTTAATTTTGGAATCACAGGTTTCTCTAATGCTAGAAACCCCAGAGAATAGCTTCAAACAGCACATTAATTTCCCTACAGTGCCACTGATGGTTAAAGGAAGCATTGCATGATTCCTACTGAAATCAATGGTCCCCATGCAATGCACAGGAGTTTTAGGTCCTCCAGAGGCAGAAAAAAAATGAAGATCTTGAATTAGGAATCCCCCTCCAGAAACTTGGGGCCGTTTCACACCTTCCTCATACACTTGCTTCTGAAACTTGTTCTAATTGCATTAATAAATCTCCTCCGTGAAGGGTTTCATTCCTATCAGTTTCACGGATTCCGTCTTATGAATCTCCATGTCTGCGAAGACTTCATTAAGCGTCTTTAAATCAAAGGCAAATCTGTTTTAAACTCTCTTATTGCAAAATTGGTGGTAGTAATGTAGTGTACAGGCTTATGGGTACTAATAACTGTGGAATGAGAACAAGAGCGAGTCATAATTCAAAGAATTATGTGGGACTTGAAGAAAAGCACAAATTTCATGATATGACTGTTCATCTCGCTGCCGCCGGTGCTGCAATAATTACTAAGACTTAAGAAAATGGAATATTACCATATAGCACATTATCGCGGGAAGCAGACGAGCACAATTGGCATATGTCTGGGAACGCTATTAGTTTCAATCATGATTTATAACACATTCCCTCTCCAAAACAACCTTGTTTGACGAAGCTGATTGCGCTGGTGCGGTCGCGGAGCCGACACATGGTAGCCATCTTCACTAAGTATAAGTAATAAATCAATAAATTCCAACACCTTTGACTTGCAGTATGTTAGACTGATTTAGGCTAATGAGCTGGGATAGGATCCAATTGAGATATGGTAAAAAAAAAATAAGAACAGATGATTCGGTACAATGGGGCTTGTACCTGATCCGAGGAGAGACTTCTGTGCCGATGGACGCACATCATTCAGGGGAGCGACTGTGTCTCTGGATGATGATCTGATATTTATAAAGGTCTCTATAGTTAGTCCTGCACTTCAGAAAGTCAAGCTTAACGCAAGTCGGAGTGCTCTAATTTAGGTCAATCTGAACTGATTCTGGGGGATATTTGTCAAGAAATCTTGAACCCAAAATTGGGATAAAAGTTTTTTCACTGTTTTAAAATGATTAAAAGGGTGTTCTCACTTCAGGATCTCACTTCCTTTTAAGGCTGTGAGTAGTTTCACAGCTTCAGGCTCCCACTTCCTGTTTGGGCTGCGGGTGGTTCTACAACTACAGGCTCTCACTTCCTGTTTAGACTATGGGTGTTTCTACAACTTCAGGCTCCCACTTCATGTTTAGGTTGTGGGTGGTTCCACAGCTAC
This sequence comes from Phyllomedusa bahiana, assembly GCA_025379985.1. Lineage (NCBI taxonomy): Eukaryota > Metazoa > Chordata > Amphibia > Anura > Hylidae > Phyllomedusa > Phyllomedusa bahiana. The sequence continues at coordinate 64,894 of JAODAL010013945.1, forward strand.
AAGCTCTCACTTCCTGTTCAGGCTGTTGGCAGTTCTATAGCTTCAGGATCCCACTTCCTGTTCAGGCTGTGGGCAGTTCTACAGCTTCAGGCTCCCACTTCCTGTTCAGCCTGTGAGTGATTCTACAGCTTCATGCTCCCATTTCCTGTTCAGACTGTGGATTATTCTACAGCTCCAGACTTCTACTTCCTATTCAGGTTCCAGGCGGTTCTACAGCTTCAGGCTCCAATTTCCTGTTCAGACTGCAGGGGGTTCTACAGTTTCAGGCTCCCACTTCCTGTTCAGGCTCTGGGCGGTTCTACAGCTTCAAGCTCCTACTTCATGTTCAGGCTGTGGGCAGTTCTACAGTTTCAGGCTTCCACTCCGTGTTCAAGCTGTGAGTGGTTGCACAGTTTCAGGATCCCACTTTCTGTTCAGGCTGCGGGCGGTTCTACAGCTTCAGGCTCACACTTCCTGTTCAGGCTGGGAGAAGTTCTACAGCTTCAGGCTCACACTTCCTGTTCAGGCTGTGGGCTGGACTGAACAAGAAAAGCTCTCAGCAACACTAACATTAACTAACCTGATTTTACTAATGATCTACAACAGTTTTAGATCAGGACATTTTGCTTTAGACTTGAATCACACATAGTTTTATGCAGTTTCAGAACAATTTTTAAAATGCAAACTTAAAACATATTTTTGATGCATTTCAGGTGTAGACATGATATAATTTTTGGTGCAGTGTTGGTATAATTTTCAATGATTTTTAGTGCAGTTTTGATGTAATTTTTATTGCATTTTTGGCACATTTTTAATACAATTTTTGATGCATTTTGCATGTATTTTTATATAACTATTTACATAGCTATTTAAGCCAAAGACTAGTGTCTTTTGTATGTAATTCTGGTGCAGTTTTCACATAATTTTGGTGCACTTTTAATTTATTATTGTTGCATTTTGGTGCAGCTTTGATACAATTTTTAAAGCATTTTTGGTGTCTTTTTGACACAACTATTGATAAAAAATTGTTAAGTCAAAATGGACCCAAAACAGCAGAAAAAAAAATCTTTTTTTTTTTTATTTGACACTTTATGCCTCTTCCCTTATAATCTATTCCAGGCTTTTAAAAAATTCATTGAAAACTTAACATGAGAATCTATCCATACAACCCAGATCAGCCAACCCCATCATAAAGGTTCATGCTCAGTCAAATGTGGATTTTTTTTTTAAATTAGGAAAGGGAAGTAAGATATTGTCAGATATCTCTGGTTGCAGCCTAACTCCCAATAAAGATGCTGAAATCCAACGGGACACTTACAACTAAACAATGCTAATACTGATGTAGCTGTATAAAATGTCTGGATCCAGTCTAACAGCAATTTGGGGACAAATAATTAAATATTCTTTAAGGGCAGATTGGTTCTTGTCTTATGGGATCCAAGTCTTCATCAGTAGGGAAACCAAAGCTTAACAACTCCCTATCCTCCTCCCTTCATCTGCATCTTTCCCCACACTTGACATTTGCCTTTTTCACCTGGGTTAACTATGTAACTAAATCTGATGCCTCTTTCCCCCATCATCTGTCATTCACCTTCTTTCCTTTGAAGATGGTGGATGGCAAAATACGTTGGAGAGGTGGTCCAGGGACAGATTTTAGTTTCTGGTAACACTGGCTGTGTGTAAATATGGCAGCCTGTAAATGCCATGTATGAATTGTGGTGCAAGCCAAGTTACACTTATATGGATATGTGGTTACAGTGGCAGTCAGGGTGACCAAGCTGAATCACTTATGGATTACAGAACAGCATGGTGAGCCCCTCAGCCTAGGAGTCTCTTGGGCTGCTTATCAGAGAGAAATGTAGAAAAAGAGAGGTAGAATGTAAGATACAGAGTTATGTACAGTAGCTGTAAAATAGACCCTAAGAATCAACTTTACTGGGGGCCCTAGGAATCAACTCCACTGGTGGGTCCCAAAAATCAACTTCATTGGCAGGACCCAAATATCAACTTCACTGGTGGGTTACAAAAATCGACTCCACTGGTGGGCCCCAATAATCAACTCCACTGGTGAGCTCCAAGAAATGACTCCACTGGTGGGCCCCAAGAATCAACTCCACTGGTGGACCCAAAGAGTTAACTCTACTGGTGGGCTCCAAAATCGACTTCACTGGTGAGCTCCAAGAATCAACTCCACTGGTGAGCCCCAAGAATCAGCTTCACTAGTAGGCCCCAAGAGTTAACTCTACTGGTGGGGACCAAGAATCAACATCACTTGGTGGACCACAAGAATCAGTTCCATGTGTGGGCCCCAAGTACCAGCTTCAGTAATGGGCCCCAAAAATCAACTTCACTGGTGGGCTTGATGAATCAACATTATTGATGAGACTCAAGACTCAATTCTACTAGTAGGCCAAAAGAATCAACTTCATTAAGGGTTGACGGGGAGCTAAGTCGGACACTGGTGCCACAGAATCATAATGCGTTAAATCCACAGTATAGGTGATACATTTCTGATTGCTGAGATCCCACTGCTGCCATTCCCTTCGAAGAGGAACAAATTGATCAAGATAGCAAAGCATTGTATCTTTAAACTCAATCTGCACACGAGGATAGCATTTGTGCTAAAACAGTGGAGTATAGGAACCAACATTTTGGAAAAAGGGGCACAAACTAATAAATCAGTAAGAAAGGTCAAAGGATGAAGTTGCAAACCTAGAGGAAAGAAATTTAGGTCAAGTACAAGGTGAATTAAGAGCAAGTTTAAGAAGATATCAGAAGGGTACAGGACAATAACAATAGAACATACTGTACCCCAAAGATCTGTAACAGGACACTATCTACCATGTGCTACATGTAATACTGGCAGAGAAGCATTTTGGCTCCCTTAGGCACTAGGATATAGATATGGCTACTCCCTTTGATTCCCTTTACTATGTCCCTGGGTATAAACCATGATTGGCACAAGACAGAGTCCACAGCTCATATCTGGCTCTCTCTCTTGTTGGCCGGCTACATTTTATTTCTCCATGGACTTGAATACCCTTGACTGCCGGCTCTCATGAGTTAAACTCAAAGGGACACAACACAGAGAGAAAGAGATTAGTCTCGCTCCTCTAAGTTGCTGTAGAATAACACTCTATATGTTGGCAGAGAGCAGGGTGGTGGAATCAGTCTCACTCCTATAACTACAGAACATTACTAAATTACCATCACAAAGTGGCGAGAGGACATGGCTGTTGTGTTTCTCATGCTGATCATTGGCAGCAAGAAGGAAAAAGAGAGAACTGCCATCTCCTGCTCCGAACCCTGGAAACAGCATGTCTCCTTTCTGATACAGCACCTGGAGGACACCTCAGCCCTTCTGCTTGTACCCCTGACAAGCAATAGACAACCATGAACAGTGGACTTAAAATGCAAGCTGGCTGACTATGATACCACTGCTCTTAGAGGGGTTTTCTCACTATAATGATTAGCGTTCAACATTTAGGCAAAGGTAAATGAAGGCTATTATTATTAAATACATTGCATTTTTTATTTAGCTTTGTTGAAGAGATAAGAGAGATTTTATGTCTTACCTTAATGCTGGAAGCTGCTGTCTTTCCATTGTGATTTCACTCTCTGCTGTGTGTAATCTCTTGGAAGGGAGCTTTGTTTGTTTAAGATAAGGACACCTTTTCACTCCTTAGAGCTCTGCAGTTTTGTGCACTACAGATTGTACATCTTCTGCAGTCATTTCAATGTAACAGGCTCAGCTAGGAATAGAAGAGCTGATACACCAATCACTGCTGTAGACCCACCCATAGCCTGATCAGGAAGTGAGAATCCAAATTCGGCTGTGGCTCAGCATGGTGAGAAAGCCATTGAGCTTTTCCCAGCTCCTAGGACCAATCCATTTTGTTATGCACCAGTACAGTATATAGCCATATCCATATTCCTGGGTAAATAGACTGACTTGTGGCAGGAAACCCCTCTCTATTAACTCTATAGGAACTAGTAGAAAATACAGGGTTAAAGATTTTGTAACAAATCATTCATTTATTTTTAAAGAAAATACAGATTCCACAATCAAAGCACACTGTGTTAGCAATTGAGGACGCCAGTCAGTAAGAGCTCATCCGACTCAGGCAGAGCCAATCTATCCATTTATTAAATCGTTGTCTGTTTCAATAGCAATCAGCTACTGTATTTCACATAAACAGCTACATTCTGGGCACTGCAGGAACATAAGAAGAAAACACTTTTCTTTTAATATTATGTGACCATACTCGGGGGGATCTCTCTGAAACTTGTCAAACACAAGTGACAACTAAGCTCTGCTCTAGGTGGGATTTGTCTCTGAATGACTCCACCTAGGTCTGCGTTGAACATTTCTTTAAAAATGAGTTCCTAACAGACTCCAAAGTGCCTAGAAGTGGATATAATGTATCACCTGAGGTACATACACAATCAATTCACATTATTATGATCAGCATCTAATATCCAGAGTATCCACCACGTGTAGCTCAGACAGCAGCTAGTCGAGCTGGGAGTGACATAATAATATCCTTGAGGTTGTCACAGGTATCTGGAGCCGACTCACAGCTGCTGGAGAGGCCATAGAGCCAACACCACCATCCAGTTAAAATCTAGGGAACTAGGGGCCAGCGTAGTACTTGGAAGTCTTGTCCTGCTCTTCCAACCACTATCATATATTTCTAGCCATGTGACTCGTCACATTGTCTTGCTGGAAGAACGCACCCACCACCACTCTCTTCCAGCAGTGGTTGCAGAGTGTTTGTTCTCTGATGTTTCTTGTCTGACATGCCAACCTCTATCCATTCCATAAAGCAGAAAATGTGACTCATGGGTGAAGGTAATGCTTTGTCAATTAGCAGAGGTTCAAACCTGATACTGCTGTATAAATGTAAGCCTTTTATTGCTGATGCAGCTTGGTAAGCAGAGGTGTAGTGACATCTGTTTGCTTTGGGGTCTCATAAGCAGTAGGGTTAGCAGAGGTGCTGTGACATCCATCTGCTCCGGGGCCCCATACACAGTAGGGTTAGCAGAGGTGCAGTGACATCCGTCTGTTCCGGGCCCCATACACAGTAGGGTTAGCAGAGGTGCAGTGACATCCGTCTGCTTCTGGGCTCCATACACAGTAGGGTTTGCAGAGGTGCAGTGACATCCGTCTGCTCCAGGGTTCCATACACAGTAGGGTTAGCAGAGGTGCAGTGACATCCGTCTGCTCCCGGGCTCCATACAGAGTAGGGTTAGCATGTGTGCAGTGACATCCGTCTGCTCTTGGGCCCCATACACAGTAGGGTTAGCAGAGGTGCAGTGACATCCGTCTGCTCTGGGGCCCCATACGCTTTAGGGTTAGCAGAGGTACAGTGACATCTGTCTGCTTCGGGGCCCCATACACAGTAGGGTTAGCAGAGGTGAGTGACATCCGTCTAATCCGGGCCCCATACACAGTAGGGTTAGCAGAGGTGCAATGACATCCGTCTGCTCCGGGGCCCCATACGCTTTAGGGTTAGCAGAGGTGCAGTGACATCTGTCTGCTTCGGGGCCCCATACACAGTTGGGTTAGCAGAGGTGTAGTGACATCCGTCTGCTCCAGGGCCCCATACACAGTTGGGTTAGCAGAGGTGCAGTGACATCCATCTGCTCAGGAGCCCCATAAGCAGTAGGATCCCCTGTTGTGTTGGACATACTTCTGGTCAAACCCTGGGACATTTTGGGGGTGAGTTGCTCCCCTGTAGCATGTCAGTTTTTCTTGTTCTTGTTCACCCTCATAGCCAAAGTTCACCTCTCACATCAATGTAGCTTGGTGCTATGCAGTTTCCATGCTGTTAATTAGCAATGCCACTATTTCTCCACTCATCATAAACTTTCACCACAGCAGCAGGAGAATAGTTCACATACTGCGCAGTTTCAATAATTCAACCAACCCTGGCCCTTTTTGCCTCTGATAAGTCGCTCCTTATACCGATGACAGCAATGAGGGATATGTGTGCAGACAGCCTTGTACACCCACCAAGCATGCACCACACACATGAAACGGAAGGGTCTAATAAAGGGGGACTAAACGGTGTGTATTTTTACTCATTCACATCCGGACCACTCATGTGCTGCTGTGGCCAATGCGTACTTGTTCCCCAAGGGGATAACTATTTTTTAAAAACCCAAAATTTTAAAAAAAAAAAAAAAAAATTCGGATTTTGCTTACAGTATGAGCTTGAGTCTTTTGGGTTCAATTTAAATTTTCGATATCGCAATTACATGACTTTTTGATAGTCATAAAATTATCCCCGATGACCTTTAAAGCCCTATGGGAGAGGAACAAAACCTTCATTCTTTTAGTTGAACTCACATTAAAACCCTTTCCCTTAACCAGCAGCCCCAAAAAACCAGCACAGTCCCCTTTGGGGACCATCAGCAGAAAAATTTTCTCAATAAGAAATAAAAAAATTTAAAAAAAATTCTTTTTCCATTATGTGCTGTAGAGCATTTTCATTCTATGGGACATTTTTCCACCGTGAATTTTTTGAAGAAAACGAAACAGATGCCCCCAGTATTAACGAGGCCGGGTCTGAAAATCCTGCTTCAGGAAATTATGTCAAGGGGTAGGTGTAAACGTGGACACGCGGGTTCGCGGGCAGGGCTGGACTTAAGTGGGTGGGGTGGGAAAGGGGGCTGGCGCCCCGTCATCTTTTAACCGCGGTTCAGTGCCGGGGCCCGGATTAAAGTGGGTGGGGTGAGAAAGCCCAGGCGGGGCGTCCTCATCTTTTAACATGCATTCAGTAGCAGGGCCGGAGAAAAAGGGTGGGGGAGAGCCAGGCTGGTTTTGCTCTATTAAAGCAGGTTCATTAGCGGGCCCCAGTTCATTTGGGGCGGTGAGACCCCGGGCTGGGCCGTCATCCATTAACTGGCAAAAATGCCCAAAAAAACGCAGCAACAAAAAACAGTCTGTGAACGAGTGGGGAAGCGGAAGTGTGACTCAGACCCCCAGCCCCTCATAACAGTCAAGCCCTGGGTAGCGCTTGAGAAATTTCTGCCTCCCAGAGTTGCCCCCGTATGAATTGGGGACCAATTGGCTTCACTTGGAAATCTGGGGTTGACGTCCTGTTCCACCAGGTCCCCTTTTCCTTGGCTTTCTTTTTTCATTTTACTCAAGTGTTGGAGGAAATTTTTCTTTTTTTGGGGGCGAATGTGCGCCATAACCATGCCCCCGAAAAACCCCTACATTTTGTAATTTTCCTTTCCTCCCTTGACAATTCAGAGAAATTTGTATCAGCTTTTTTGTACATGAAAGTTTTTTAGTGTTTAATTCTAGAAAAAACATTGTTAAAATAGTGGAATCCCCCCATCTCTTTTTTTACTTTTTTTTAATTTTTAAAGGGGTTTGTCTCACTACAGGGATTGCTAGTATGTTAAAGATTTTGAAAAACAATTCATTTTGCAAATTTCCATTAACGGCCCCTAATTTGTTTTTGACGCACCATCCCCATAACATCCCCCTTTGGCCCTCTTGACAATTGTAACAAAAATGTTGTTAAAACCCTTTTTTATAATAGAACTGTAGTATGCTGCATTTCCAGCAGCATCCCCCAAAAAAATTATAAAAATACCTTCACCATGCTAAAAATTGGGGGGAGAAATGCCATTTAAAACCCAATTTCTGTTCCAAAGGGCCCTTAAAATTTAGTTGTATCTCACAGCACCTACCCCAAAAACCTTAAGGGGGGAAAAATTTTTGAAAGAGAAGGAGAAAAGGGGAATACGGTTTTTTCATGAAACCTTGTACAAGGGTGTTTTTTACAGCGCCCACCGCAAAACCCAAAATGCCCTTTTGGGAAGAGAAAAAAATTGCAGTAAAAAATTTTAAAAATTTAAATTTTTTTTTCAAGAGGCCATTTTTTTTTTGGAAGAGGAAAGTGGAAACCGCAACAAATTTGGTGACCCTCGGCAATTGGGGCCCACAACATCATCAAGCCCAGCCTTTTTCATCTTGATGAAAGTAAAACGACCCCACTTTATCTGTGGAAAGCGGAGGGGTTTTTCTGTAAAAACCCTCCCTGTGTGAAGGTCCACTCGATAGACGCTTGCTGGGGGGCGGGACAAAACCCTATGGGCGTGGGCGAGCGAGCTGGGCCATTCGCCTTTTTTGGATACCCAAAAGCTTTGGGATCCGGAACAAACCCAAAAACACGGTGTTAGACGCGATATTTGGGCCCCATGAGCTTAAGCCGGTCTCTTGTGTTGTTTGTGTCCCCGCTTACATCGTGGTGGGGGGGTAAATAAAGATGCCAGAGGTCACCCATTGGGTTTCTGCCAATTCCCTGCTGCTGCCGTTTGGGCCGTTGCTGAGTTTTTCCCCCGTGATATTTAAAGAAGGGAAAGAGACACAACAATGTCTCCAGTTGTTTAAAATCAGCACTAATTCCCAATCCCAAAAAACTAAATTTTTTTAAAAAAAAACCCAAAAACAAAACAACGAATATTTTAAAATAACCCCAAATGTGAGATGGAGTTTGATTTCCCAAGCCTCGGGGGTTCGAGAGGGGCACTAGCAAAAAAGTTTCCCCCATCCTTCCCCTCCCCTCAAAACCGGCCAACCCTTTTTAAAACAGGGGCATCAGTAACATCGGGTCAAGGAAACCTCCCCTCCTCCTCCACTTCCTCCGGCAAGCTTCAAAAACGCCCTGACTTCCCAGATGAACACCTGAGACTGAGGCGCAGCTTGCATAGCCCTGGACCCGGGAAACCACTCCCAATGAAACCGATAAATTGTGAAAACTGTTGGGCCTCTGGAATTTGACGGAGAAAAGGCCCATTCCCCATCTGTGTCCCTCTTCTCCTCCGCCGGTGGGCCTGAGTTTCAGAGTATCCAAAGACGTTCCAGAACTAGATCAGACAAGGGGGGATTGCCGCATGACCCCTTTTGGTTTTTCTTCAAAAACTGGGAAGGATATGCGAGCTTTCACCTGCCCCCCACTCTCGGTGGCTAAAAACCCCCGGGGCCCCACCCCGTTGTCAGGGCCCGTGTCACTTCGTATGCTAATGGGGATTGGCCGGTGCCAAAAATCGGGAGCATGTGGAGGGTGGAATTCCGAAAGTTTGCCACTCAAAAATGAAAAGTGACGAGGAGACCCAGCTGACTGTTTAAAGAGCCAGGTGGGACAAACGGGTGGAAAGGCGGAAATGGTAATCAAAATTTCGAGCCTTCTCACAGGCGCCAACCCGGGTACGCTTTAGAAAAATTTTGGCGACGGGTTCGACAAGTGCCAGGCAGGATGTGCTCCAGCCTACCGATTTAAGGGCGGGCCCGCAAATTTGACCTTATCCACACCCCCTCCTGGATAAGGTTTTCACCCACCGGCTCTTTTTTGTTGGGGAAAACCTCCACTGCCCGACCTTGTGTTGACGGCCCCAAAAAGATTTAAATTTTAACGGCCTGGTTTTATGGGGATGGGATCTTTCCCGTGGACCTTTGGGGGAAAAACCCCCCACCCTCCCCGAGGTTTTTGAAGAGCGTGCGCCGAGCCAGAGAGCCCCCGTTACCACCAAAAACATCCACCCAGCTCCCCCCAGTGAGCTGACACTGAGATATAGCGGCCTTGGCCGTGCTTACTTTTTCCATGTATCGATGGTGAGATGGACTTTGCCGGACACAGATGCAGACAACGCACTTGAAATTTTAGATGACACGTGGCTGGCCAGGGCAGGGATGGCTTTTCTTGAAAGGAAATGCCTGCTCGGCATCTGGCATTGGGGACAGGCAAGGGCCAAAATGGGGCGGAACCCATTTATGTCCACCAGACGGAAAGGCACATTTCCAAGGCCAAAAGCCAGGCAATGCCGACATTCAGGCTTTTGGCTTAGGGATGGTTTGGGGTTAAAGTGTTTCTTCTGCTCCCAAACCTGATAGACAGAAAGCTAACTGCTAGACTGGCCGCTGTATGGCGTGCAGGTCAAACTGGTGGAAGGAGAAGGGGTAGGATGGGTCTCTGCGGGTGCTGGTGGTATTTGGGCAACGGTGGAGGCTGAAGCGGAGGCTGATCCTTGATCATGACTCTGAGAGACATGGGTAGCTGAGTAACGCTTGGTCATGGCGGAGGAGGAGGAGGCGGAGACAGAGGGTGTGACAGTGGTTGGAAGCCCGGGATCGGTGTGGCCTTCTTTCTCCAAGTGTTCCCTCCATTTCAACTCATGCATTCGCTGCATGTGACTAGACATGTTGGTGGTGGTTAAACACCTAAGATTCTTCCCTCTAATGATGCGTTTACGGCAAAGGCGGCATATGACATCGCTGGGTGAATCAGAGGCTTGCTCGAAAAAGGCCCAGGCTTGAGAGGTCCTGGACTTTTTCAACGGCGATAAGCGAGGAGCGGTGTTTCCGCTGATCGTGGCTGGCGGAATAATCTCAGCAGACTTGTGCGACCGCCCTCTCCCTTTTTGAGCGGGGACCTGTACTGACACTACCCCATCATCTTCCTCCTCGTCCAGTGATGAAGCGCTCTCAAGCAAATTCTGCTGAAAAGACCACGTTGGATCCGCAATGTCGTCATCATCATCATCATCATCATCATCAAACATCAACACAGGTGAGTTCCTCGTCCTGACATTCTGCATCCAGGAGCTGTGGGCTACAAGCAACAGGCACTGCAAACGTTGCCGACCGCCCCCAGGAATTTTTGCCGATTGACCGGGGGGTTTTTCCTTTTCCTCTAATGGGGATCACGATTGGGCAAACCCCAAAGGGAGACAAAAACATCCCTTTGGCCTCTTTATCTTTTTTAAAGCCTTTTTGACCCCAAAACCCCATTTTTTTCAACAAAGAGGTTTTTCCCGAAAAAGGGAATTTAATTTCCCCAGTGGGGGGTACACGAGTTAACATTCGGACTGACCCTTCCCCTTCATGTTGGATTTGGAAAGCGAAAGATGCCCGAAGACGACATTTGTGGCCCCTGACCAGGAAACAAGGAGGTAAGACTCTTTTATCAGGTTTTCAATAAACCAAATGAAAAAACAGTTTTTGCGACGCTTTAGTTTCTGGAAATTTACATTTCCCGACCCGCGAGGGGCAAAGGGCCCGAAAGGTCCCCCAACCCAACGAACCCGGCTTGTGGGGTTTTTCGCCAGCACTGGAAGGGGCAACTTCTCTCGTACCCTACCTCCCTGTCCTACACCCCCTTTTTTCCCCTTACCACCTGCAATTTTGCTCCATGTTCCGAAAGAAAAAAATTTTAAAAAAGGGAGGGAAAAGTTTTTTTTTACCCTCCTTTTTAATTTAAAGACGGGAAATCACAGCTATTCTTAAATCCCCTCTAATTTCCAAAACCAATAAGGGTTTTAAACAAATTTTTCTATCGAAAATCTTGAAAGGGGGTCCCGGTGGAAAAAAGGCCGTTTAAAACCAAGTCCCAAAAGTGTTCCTCCTTTAGCCCAGGGAATTTTCATCGCCCAGTAAGGGCTAGGGAAAAAGATGTTTTTTAACAAACTATCATAAAAACGCCTATCGCCCCAAACGAGATTCACCGAGGCGCAATAAAAAATATTCAAAAATCCACGGGAGAAAATTTTCGTTTTTTTTGCAGCAAAGAAAACATAGAACAGTTTACTAAAATTTCAGTAAACCAAATTTTTAAATAAAAGGGTGCACTTTTTAACAAAACGGGGTGCAACCAAAGTGAAAAACACATTTAAAAGTTTTTTAAAAGGGGTAAAGAAAAAGGGGGATTTTGAACCAATTAAAAAAAACACCAACAGTTTCAAAAAAATTTTCGTATCCTAATTTAAATTTTAAAAATGGTTCTTTGAAAAAAAAACTGGGCTGCACCAAAGTTAAAACAGCTATTTAAAAAATTTATACGGAAAACAACAGGGGGTTTTTGCCCGCAAAAATACACCAAAAAGTTTCTAACAAATTTTTTTATTCTAATTTAAGGTACAAAGTTGGTTCTTTGAACAATACTGGGCTGCACCAAAGAAAATACAACTATTTAAAAGTTAAAACGGAAACAAAAGGGGGTTTTTTGCAGCAATGAAATACACCAACATTACAAGAAAATTTCTGTATTCAAATTTAAGTACAATTTGGTTCTTTAAACAATACGGGGGCCGCACCAAATGAAATACAACTTTTTAAAAGTTTAAAAACGAAAAAAAAGGAGGTTTTTTTGCAAAATGAAATACACTACGGGGCTAGAAAATTTCTGACCCAAAATTTAATAAAGGGGGCCTTTGAAAAAAAACTGGGGGCACAAAAATAAAAATAGAAGGAAGAAGAAAGTCCAGCACCATATAAAGTTATGGAGGGGGCGGTAGGTACGTATACAAGAGAAATTTAGAATGGAAGTATTAAAAATGTTTAACTTTAATAAAGAATCTTAAAACAAAAAATAAACTTCACTACTTTTATGGAATACCCCAATGAGTCACAACCACCGTGCGGGAGGGCACAAGCATCCCTGGGTCCTCCAACCACGCGTTTCCGATATAAAATACTTACTCAGGCTGGTTATAACATGTTCAAGGCCCTTTTATAAAAACCGGACGAGCATACATCACCAGAGTCCGGAGGGAAATGTTAACCCCAATTACCATCCAAAATCCACAACATGTATACCAAGTAAATAGAGACGGACAATCCAAATTAAACATGTTAAAACAACCTGAAAAAAAAAAAACATATAACGGCAAAACGACTTTTTACAAAGAGTAGGAAAGGGATACCGACCTATTGTAAATAGACAAAAGGGATAAAAAATATCAATTTTATATTGAGACCCGAGGTTGTCTCTTTTGAATTGTGAAGCCCATTTAGCTTCACACTTCAAAAGCTTGTCCCACATTTCCCCCTCTCTAAAAGGAAAAATTCTTTGTATACCCATTACAAAAGGGGGAACTGACATCACCCGAATGTGCCTCGATAAAATCCTAAACCGATGACAATCGTTCCAGAAAATCTCTTTTACTTTCTGACGGGTGGCTCAAATACGAACCTTAAGGGGCATGGTGGTACATCCCACAACTGTATCGACACAAGTCAAAACCAAAAAAGGTTACCACATTTTGGGAGTTGCAGTTTAGAAATGAGGGACTTGAATTTTTTCCGTTACAAATAAGTAAAACTGTTTGCCTCTCATATACGGCAAAATACAAATTTTATGTCCACATTAAATGACCCCTTGTGTTCAAGCCAATTTTTTTGGGGTTTGGGTCCTGTTTGGGTTTAAACAAACGGGGAGACCAAAGATCCACGTTGATTGCTTTTTTTGGGACAAATCGCCCCCTTTTATCTAAAATCCCCCCAATTTTGTGAGTGTGTTTTCAGTATGATAGATGTTTGAAATAATTTTTACATATTTTGAATTGTGGTGAGTGGGGTGGGGAAAATGTAACCCCTAAAACTTATGTTTCTTTTTTCATTTTTTTTTCCAAGTATTTGGGGTCATTTTGTTCCCCGGGTATGGAACCCTTTTTTCTTATACTTCTTTTTAATAATTTTGTCAAGTAACCCAATTTTTAGTTTGTCTATGATTTCTTACTTTGGATACAAAATTTCACTGTTGGCTACAGTTTCTTTTAAGCGTATAACTCGCCAGTGGGTAAAATTTTCAATAACATGCTGCGGATGGCAAGACGTACATGTAAGATAGAATTTAGAGAGAGGTTTTAAAAAAGGGGCTTGTTTTTGAATTTTATCATCGATGAGCCACATAAATTAATCCAAAAACAATGGAATTAGACTTTATCTGGTGGTTTAAAACAAGTTTTTGACAGTTTTTTGTTAATACTGTAAAAACTGGGAACAGCATCGAGGGGGCCCTCCATATCAGGGGGAATCATCAAAATCTTTTCCCAAACCCCCTGAATGGGGAGGCAAAAAAATTCCCCATCAAGAAAAAAAATTGTTGCCCCCCATGGCCATATAATATTTTCCAAAGAGGGAGAAATTTGGCCCCCCCTGATCTCCCTTTTGTTGCAAAAAGAATTCCCTATGAAGGAAAGAATTGTGTTTTTTGAGGAATTTAACAGCCATAATGAGAAATTCGTTGATATTTTTAAAAATAGAGCATATTTTTTCCAAAAACAATTTCAAGCAACTACTGACAAGTCATGTGGCATAGAGGGATACAATGCCGTGACATCACAAGTCAACCATAAAGAATTTTTTCTCCATTGTATTTGTTCCATTATGCCAATGACTTGTTTGGTGTCTCGGATGAAACCAGGAATCAAAGATATAAGGGGGGGGTAAAGTTGTCAACCCCTCACTCAATTTCCGCTGAGGGAACCTATACCACTGACTATTGGGCCCCAAGGTGGAGGGAAAAATTCCTTGGACCTTCGGAAGAGATACACAATCGGGTTTTTGGTGACTCAACCCAAAAGTTTTTTTGGCAAGTTTGGAGTTATGGCTCCCATATTAATTCCCTCGTTAGAGTTTTTTTTATGGGGTCCTGGGAAAATTTTTTTTGGGTCACTTGTGGCCACGATAGTATTTGATCCTTTAACACTCTAAATTAATTTTTTAAAAACCGGGTCCAGACCACTATACTCCCCCTTATCCCCCATTTTAACCGTGATGTATTTGCTTCCCTTTAATGTTTAAGGGGGCCCTAAATTTTTTGTCTACTTAGATTTTTTTTTGGGGTTACCCTTCTTTTGACAATGTAGCCAGTTGAAAACCCAAAATTTTTTTTTATCAAATCTTGAAAGAGGTCAAGGACCTCTGGAGGGGAGTTGACAGGAAAAACCGGTTTTGGGGTTACAAACTTGTTGGACAGAATGTCCTATCTTACTTTAACATTCCCAAACTTCCAGATCAAAAAACCCTAAGTTCCCTAAATTTCCCAAAGCCCTGTCTTCATTTGGATTGTTAAGGGGATCCACAGTTACGGTTTCAAATTTTTCTTGCAAAAATTTTCCTGAAAGAAATGGGGTTTTTTAAAAGTGAGGGATCTTGCAAAGGGTTTAATATCAATTATAGTATCAAAAAAATTGAAGGCTTAGGACGATGGACTCTTGGATGGTACTATGGGTTAACTTTTTCCCCCCGGACTGCTGGTGAGTCATGCACGTCCGTTTTCATAAAAGGGGCCTTGAACATTTTACAACCGACCCCATAAGATAAAAGTTATAATCGAAACGCGTCGGTCTGAAGACTCGGCAACTTGTGCCGTCCCGCAATCGGGGGTTGTGACCCCATTTTAGTTCAAACCCTAAAAGTAGCATGTAATTTAAATTTTCGTTTTAATGATTCTTTATTAAAGTTTTAAAAAATTTTTTAAATACTTTCCATTTTCATGCTCTTTGAATACCGCTACCTAGCCGCCACCTTTCCCTAACATTATATATGGGTGCTGGGAAATTTCTTCATTTCCCCTTTTATTTTTTAAAGGGGCCGGTGGGGTTCCCTTTTTTTTTTCCGCGCATCCCCACACCGTGTAATCTAAACTTTACAAGGTGAACTGAATCCTCAAGGGCTGGGCACAAAATAAAAGGGACAATTTCAAACCCCAGGGGCGAGGTGTGGCCCGGCCCCAAAAAATTGGGAAAAAAAAGCCATTTTTAAAGCAGGTTCAAAAGCAAAGTCTGGGGGTGCCCCCCCCCCCCCCCCCCCCAAACCCCCCTGTGGGGTGTACAGCGCTAATTTCTTTTTTTAAAAGTCTCTGTCTAACAACTAAGAACTGAAAAATTTTCCCCCAAACTACCCATTTTTCTAAGTTCACAAACTAAAAAGCATAGTTTTTCTGTATAATAAAGAAAGAAACTGTGTCTCGGGGCTGAGCGTATTGAAGAGACGTAGCACCGTCCTTTCTCAAATGACGACACTGAAACAAATGATACTGAAAAGGAAATGCTGTTTTATGCAAAAAAGAGGTTAATTATTTTTTTCCCGCCAATGAAAAACCCTAAACCCCCATCCCCAGTCCCTTTAAATTCCGCACACCCCAGCTCACCCTGCTCAAAGGGTCTAAGCTGAATTTTCGGGCCCCCCCCAAAAAGACAGGGGAAACGCCGAAAATGACGCCCATATTTAAGCCCCAGGGTTTTACTTAAAAAAAATTTCGTACGAAATTTTTCCCTTTTAGCCTAAAAATCGGCCAAATTTTAAATTTTCGAATTGTAATCGCTCAACCCCCCCTTGCTTACTAGTTTTTTTTTTTTTTTTTTTAAAACAAACACAAAAAGTGACCCAGGATGACAAATAGCAACCCCCCTTGGGGTGCAGTTATTTTGACGATTTCAGTGCTTGGGAATTGGCCCTGGGGGGTACAAGAGGGACCAAAAAACCCCCTCTGGGCCATAAAAACACAAAGGGACAGTGGGTTTGGGGGACTGTGCTAATTTTGCACCGGCAATCCAAAAAGCCTTTTGCCACCTTCAAACCTTTACATAAAGTTCCTCATATCGCAATATCCCACCCGCCCCACGGTCCCTTGTCTATTTATACTGACCTTGCTGTATTGGTGACATGAATACCATTCGGGACTGCATAGTCATAGTCATGTACCACCGACATTACCTCTATGGCCCCGTCAGGTATCGGCATGGGCGATGGGACTGGATTCTGATCATGTGCCTTCATTTTAAGCCATGCAAACCTTAAGTAATAATTTTTAAGGTTGGAAAAACCCTTAATTGTGTTGTTTTTGACTGGATTTTCTGCAAATGAGGGAAACATGAGCCGCGCCATGAAGTTGGTGCTTGTAGAGGATCTCATTATCAAAGCTTCTGGACAATTTCTCCTATGTGTATGGTTACCATGGCCGCAGTTATTATCTCACCACTGGTCAGTGTCTACTTATGATGTCTTTGTTGTCAATTGAAGGAATGCATTGGATGCCGTGATATTTAAATGCCACAGGTTAGTATATTAATGATAGAAGTGACACTATCAGCATACACCAGCTATTTTTACACAACATTGGGTTACCAGGTGGACCCCTATTCACAGGACTAGAAATAAGTATTTGCTAATATTATGTAGTAGAGCTAGACTGAAGATTTTTTTTCCCCACAGGAATAGCACCACCCTAGACTGTAGACTGTTTCTGATACTGCAGCTCAGTTCTATTAAAGGGGTTGTCTCACTACATCAATTTATCTTACCTCAGTCCTATTTCCTCGGTTTCATTTTTGAATTTGGCTACGTATTTACTGGCTACTACTGATCTACAGTGATGAGCTGCTGAGGACACAAGTTCTGTAGCTATAACGACCAGCTCTGACAGCCTATCAGGAGAAATTAAACAGGTCTGTAATTTGAGCAACTAGAGATAAGTGAACAGTAAAATGTTCGAGTTCTAGACAAACTTCAAAAATCAGTGTGTTCGGTTCGAAGTTGTATTCGAACTCTAACTAAAATCCCATTAAAGTCAATGGGAGAAGATGTTCTGGTTAATTTTTATACCTACACAGGTGAGGAGAAGCTGGAATTACCATCCATGACAGTAAACTGGATACATGGAACAACTTAGTGAAGAAAATTTGGCTCTAAGAGTGACAGAAAAAAAAATTGAGAGGCTAAAATACTTCATTCCTTTCAATGGCTAACTTAAAAGATGAGGACAGCTTGCAAGCAGGGGCGTAGCTATATGAGGGTACAGCTGTAGCAGCTGCTACGGGGCCCTGCATCCTGAGGGGGCCCAAAAGCCCCTTTGACACATAGGAGATTTGGAGACAGTGTGTTATACAATTACTGAACCCTCAAAACTGCAAAAATGGAACTTTTAGGCACTAAGTATGATTTAGCAAATCCAAGCACTCTGTATAAAATATATAGCCATGTATATGAGAGTTAGGCGTTATGTGATACTGCAAAGGTGGCCAAATAACAGTTTCTGGGTGTGGGAAAGATGCAGCCAGCAATACCAAACGCCCTAACTATTGATGTCTATGGAGAAGAAAATGCTATCTAACTAACTAAGAGCAGCCTGTACAGTACAGAGAGTGAGCTGAAAATGGAATCACAAGGCAATACAATGAAATATATATAACATGGTCATGTGATTTTAGCAGCCAATGAGAGACCTACACCTCAGCGATGACTTTTTGACACTTCTCTGTGCTCTGCACTGATTAGATGGCCGCCAAAAGTGCCGAAAGGTGATTGGATGGCCGCCAAAAGTGCAGAAAGCAGCTGAAAACGATGTGTCGAACTAGAACTAAAACTTTACTCGAATAAACAGTAAAATGTTCGTTTCGGGTTCTAAAAAATCGGGATGTTCTACACGAACGTAACTTTTCTAGGATGGTTCGATCAACAATGGGTTTTTTCTATCTGAAAATCTGATGTGTAATCTTCAAAAGAAATCCAAGGCGATACCAAGAATCTTTACTTTACAGTATTTGGCTCTGAGTTGAATGTGGTTTAATCTATCTCATAGTAGGATAGGACAGGCCATTAAAGTCTCATAGGTGCAGATTCCATCTCTAGGATCCGCACCTATCTCGGGAACAGAACTTTGAAGTTTTGGCTTAGAATGTAGTCTCAGTAGAGCATGCGCATTAGTCTTCATTTTGTTCTATAGGAGTTCTGATAACAACCGAACACATTGCTCCCCTGTACTAGGAGCTCCCACAGAACACAAAAGAGAATTTTGTGCAAGCGTGGCTGGCTCTCCATTCTAAACCAACACAGATGAAGAATGCCTTTCCCCAAGAAAGCTGCAGGTGCCAGAAGTGTAGCACGCACCTATCAGACTTTAACAGCATATCCTAATGATGTGTTGTCAAAGTGCATGGTGGGTACACGAAGGGCACACGGAGACTGATTACTGACAAATCTATGGGGTGCACGTACCACAAGGTAATCAAATTAAGCTATAGTGTATGATGAAGTTGTTTTCTGGTTCATGTTCCTGTTCTCTAGATATGAACAAATATCATTCCGATAGAATTTCCACAAGAAAAGGTCAGGCAGCCATCTTTACTATCATTGACCTTTATATATACAGAGAAGTCTTTAAGTTTAACATATTGACAAATCTGCCATATCTACATTTCTAAATTTGTATAATGCAATAAGATATTACCGTAACATCTGGCTATGATAAAAAAAATGGTGGTAGTATCTGTTGTTTGGTTGGTTGGTTGGTTGGTTGGAGAACATTTGTGAATAGCAATTTCCAAGTCCTGCCATGGATTCTCAACTTGATTTAGGTCTGGTCTGTGACTGGGCCATTGTAACACATGTATCTGCTTTGATGAAAACTCTTTTATTGTAGCCTTGGCTGTTTGTTTAGGGTCGTTATCTTGCTAAAAGGTGAACCTAAGCCCCAATCTGAAGTCTGTTGCAGCTTCTAACAGGTTTTCCTCCAGAACTGCCTTGTATTTAGCTCTATTCATCTTCCCCCCAGCATGATGCTGCCCCCACCATGTTTTACAGTAGGGATGGTGTGTTCAGGGTTAAATTAGGGTTGGTTTTCCTCCCCACATAGCATTTGACATTTTGGCCTCATCTGAGCAGAGCCCTTTCTTCCACATGCTTGCTGTGTGCCGTACATAGTTTTTTGCAAAGAGGACTTATGATGTTCAAAAGGGGCCTTCTTCTTGCCACTCTTCCATATAGACCAGATTAGTGGAATACACAACTGATAGTTTTCCTGTGGACAGATTCTCCCACTTGAGCTGTGGATCTCTGCAGCATCTCCAGAGTGGCTCCACGCTTCTTGGTTGCTTCTCTAATTAGTGCTCTCCTTGTCTAGGCTGCCAGATCAGATGGATGTCCATGTCTTGGTGGGTTAGCAGTTATGCCATATTCCTTCCATTTGCAGATGATGGATTGAACACTGTTCTGTGAGATGTTCAGAGTTCTGGCTATTTTTTAAAAAAAACCTAACCCTGCAATACAATTTGCCACAACTTTATCTCTGGGCTGTCTGGTGTGTTCCTTGCTTTTCATGCTGCTGTTCTTTCACTAATTTTCTCTAACAAAACCCCTGAGGCCATCATAAAACAGCTATAAGAGAAAAAATAAATTAAAGAATAATTGACATACAAATTTACCCCGTTTACTACTTAGGTGACTTCTAAAGGCAATTGGTCACACTAGATTTTATTTAGGGGTATCAGAGTACAGTGAGCTTTTAATTTTCAGAAGCCTGGAAAAGTATGTATAATGTTCTTTACACTTCACAATTACTGGCTACTTTGTGGTGCTCTATAAAATAAAATATCAATAAAATGCATTAAAGTCTGTGGCAGTTACATATGAAAATGAAGAACAGTTCAAGGGGCATGAATACTCGAACATATAATACACTACTCACAAAAAGTTTTGGATATTTTTCTTTTGGTTGAAATTTCAGTATGAACAAAAAATTTCTTTAAATTCAATAAATGACCCATCTCTTCCTTTTGGATGCACACGTCCAACTGTTCAGTGTTTCCGGACGTTTTTGCACAACTTGCTGATCTCTCACAAGGAGCTTAATAGCAAAATTCCCAACAGATGTTTGATCCCTGAATCTCCCAAAAGATTTAGGGGACCAATTTGAATAGGGATTTTAACCGTCCTCCTCATCCTGCTGTTCACATTGTGACATCATGAGACAACACCTTACAATTGATCAACAGTGCCTCGCCATTAGGAGGCTTCAAGCAGGATGCTCTCAGACAGAAGTGGCCACTGAGATTAGAGTGTCATCAGCAGGTTGTATCAGAGACACAGAGAGACTGGCAGGGCCACAGAAAGGCAAAAAAAGTGGACTTCCTTTGGCTCCATCACACACTGATGAGTGCTTCATTGTAATCAATGCCCTGTGGAGCTGGATGATGAATGCCGCACAACTATCAGACTTTGATGGCATAGGCCAACGATATGCCATTTATGAATTATCATACTTTTCCATGGCTCTCCAGGTCTTGCGGGGCTGAGATTGACATTGGACCAGAGGTGATGTCACGCCAGAAATCCTGCAGGTCCTGGAACACCATGTAATGGGAACTTAAAGGGATTGTCTCATCTCAAAGTTTCATAGGAGGCATGAATGAAATAATGCTGCTTGGCTCTGTCACTTCCTGTTCAAGCTGTCTGTAACTAGCATATGAGCTCTGTGTATTCAGACTTCTCTGTTTATTATGTTTATCAGTGTTGATTAGCTAAATTACCTTCTCTGAGGTCCGGAGAAGCTTCTCAGCTAATGTAAACGGTAGAGTAATTAGTCTTTTGTCTGAAAGATCAGATAACACACAAGCTCTCACTTGTGAGTGGCCTCGACCTGTGTGATGACGTCACTCCATGCTATCAGATAGAACAAACAGCAGGGGAGAAAAGAGTACACAGGTCGGTAACTAGGGGAACCAGAGAGAGCCAGGAAGGTGATAAAATCACTTGTAGCTCCTTAACAAAAAAAGATGAACAACGCAATATATTTGGAAAACATCTTAATTTAGTGTTCCCTACATTTTGAAAGCTATTCTTTGTAGTGAGAGGACCCCTTTAACCTTTAAAAACCTGTTTAAAACCACAACCTTAAGCTCAACTTAAGGTTCGGGTTGAATTTTTTTGACAATATTTTGCCAAACTTAGATTGGAGCTTATCTGAATTGAAAAGTTTGGATTCAGGTCAAATTGGACATCAACTTAACCCCTTATCCCACCATGACATATTAGTACATCAAGACAATGTTAAAGGGGTTGTACCATTACATTAAATGGTCTTCAGAATAACGGGACAGTGAAAACAAGCAACTTTGCAATTGGATGTCATTTGCAGAGCTGTCTTGTTTTCATTGTCTCTATTATCTTTGTTTTCTGTAAACACTGTTCCCCAGTGCCGGTCGGATTACACCCCCTTTCATTTCATTGGCTGACGGCTCTACTAATTTACATTCTTTCTGGCCCCCCCGGTCGTATTCACGGGATTCCTGCCTCTCTCACTCAGAATAAGGGGCCGGCAACATTTCACTCTGCACAGCCAGCAGCTGCACAGTAACACTGCAGCTGCTTCTACAATCAGAAAACAGCAGAATTGTGCTCGGTGCCTAATGCTCCTGCGTGTAAACATAGATGGGAGACAGATCTGTGCTGCTCTGGATGAGTTCATAGAAGACTGGATTCAACCCCCGGCTCTGAGGAGTAGAGATCAGTGCTCTGAGTTCATAGAAGACCATCTAGACTGAATGCAGGGCTGTGGTATGTAAACAAACAGCTCTTACAAAATAAGACTGCATAGGGAGAGAAACGACACAGTGACATGTGGACTCAGACAGAGAGGGGGATGTGCTATCCCCCCCCACTGATCTCAAACAAACACACTGGAGCAAGCATGAACAGTGAAGGGGGGGATGATGTCATCCCCCTTCAGTTAAGAAACACCCAGTCTGGAGGGAAAGAAACGCCCCTGGATTTGAGGAACTGAGAAAATGAAGCTACAAGAAATCAGCCGCACTGATGAAGCAATACTTCCCCTTCAAGGGAGTATAGAGCAGGCGCACTCGCCGAGCCTGCTCCACACGCGGCGGGTGTCGGCTGCTCGACACAACTGACTCCCACCGCTTGGGGGACTTGATATTACTGTGAGGAAAAAAAAGTTTTTAAAGTATAATTTTTTTTTTTTTTAAATCACCCCACTTTTGCCATTTTACTAAATAAAAAATAAATAAAAAAGTTATTAAAGCATCCATAAAAATCCAATATCATAAAATATGACATCATTTTCCCCATTGCTCAACACCGTAAAGGAAGAAAAATTCCAAACACCAAAACTGCGTTTTTTTGGGTAATTTCATATTTTCTAAAAATTGGAATAGAAGTGATCAAAAAAGTTGCATCTATCCCAAAACATCGATAAAAAGTACACTTCAGCCTTCACAAAAAGGCTCCCTCAGTCAGGTCCACAGGTGGAAGAGCAAAAAAAGCTATTGGTCACAGAAAATGGCACAGTGGTGCAAATTTAAAGAATTGAAGATGTTTGGATTTTTTACCGATGCTAAAACGTAATGCAAACCCTACCATGGCATGTTTGAATTTATTATCTTCCCACCATCCCACTCTATCCCTCCACCTGATCTCTCTATCACTGTCAATGGCTACACTCTCTCACCAGCTCCACAGGTCCGCTGCCTTGGGATAACCTTTGACTCCAATCTGTCCTTCTAACCGCACATCCAAACCCTCACCTCTGCTGCCGCCTCCACCTAAAAAATATCTCCCGAATCTGTTCATTCCTTAACTTTGAAAGCACAAAAATGCTGGTCCATGCCCTCGTCATCTCCCGCCTACACTACTGCAACATCCTCCTCTGTGGCCTCCCAGCTACCACCCTCGCTCCCCTCCAATCCATCCTCAACTCTGCTGCCCGTCTGATTCACCTCTCTCCTCACTACTCCCCTGCCTCTCCCCTCTGCCGATCCCTTCACTGGTTACCCATTGCCCGGCGAATCCAGTTCAAGCTAGCAACCTTGACCTACAAGGCTCTCCATAACCTCTCCCCTCCATATATCTCTGCCTTAATCTCCAGATATCTCCCCTCTCGCAATCTCCGCTCCTCACAGGACCTTCTCCTCTGCTCTCCTCTTATCAGCTCCTCACATAACTGTCTCCAAGACTTCTCCCGTGCTTCCCCCACACTTTGGAACTCACCGCCTCAACACCTCAGACCCTCTCTCTCACCAGCTTCAAATGTAACCTGAAAACCTACCTCTTCAGGACTTCCTATAACCAACATTAACCGTGTTGCACTGCTCCGCCCCACAAACATGTCTGCCCCTCACCTTCTGTCTCTTCACCCCTCCCCTGTAGATTGTAAGCCCTCGCGGGCAGGGACCTCTCTCCCTCTGTAACAGTTGTTAGTCACTTATTGTCACTTTGTAATTGTTTGACCAATGTTATTTATGTACCCGCCTGAAATGTACTGTGCAGCGCCCTGGAACTAAGGGCGCTCTAAAATAAAGGATAATAATAATAATAATGTTTGGTGTCCCCGGAATTGTTTCAACCTGCAGAATACAGAGAACACATCATTTATATCGAAAAGTCAACTCTGTGAAAAAAAAGTAGATTTGTTTTTTTTACATTATGCCCCACATAGAATATTTATGCGATTTCCCAATATATTGTATGGTAAATGACAACATTAGAAAGTCCATCTTGTCCCACAAAATAAAAACCTTTAAGGAGTTGTCTCACTACATTGATTCATGTTACCACAGTCCTGTTCTCTTGGTTTCACTTTGAATTCAGGGGCGTGTTTACTGGCTTCTACTAGGCTGCAGTAGAAGCCAGGTCTGTAGCTATAGCAACCAGTGCTGACAGCCTATCAAAAGAGAATCGAACAGGTCCCGTAGCTTTTAGCAACCAGTGCTGACAGCCTATCAGGATAGATCAAACAGGTCTGTAGCTATAGCGGGCCAGCTCTGGCAGCCTAAACAGAGAGAAGAACAGGGCTGTTAAAACA